>ML778791.1:544847-577103 GCA_009831015.1 Picea engelmannii
GTAGTTTTCAATGCAATCATTGGTTATCATAGGCTCATTCTGATTTACAAACTGATCATAAACTTCATAGTCATACCTGTCTCTGGAATACTCTGCACATACTGAAGAATCTGATTCTGAATCTGAAATGTACTCACCTTCAGATTGTTGTCCCTTATCTGTTTCATACTTACTATTTTCTTCAGAACAATCCTCAGCGGAAGATGATAGAGCACTGTCTCTGGAGTACTCTAGAACTGTTGGAAAATTCAGATCCGAATCTAAAAAGAGCTCACATACCCGTTGTTGTTCTAAAACTGTTTCAAGCTCATAACTCTCATGCTCAGAATCTGAAGTATACTGACATTCTGCTTGCTCATGCACTTGCAAATTTTCCAAGAAATCTTGATCTCGGATCCTTCGAGAAAGACGATTGTTTTCCTCGACTTCTTGAGCATATTCAAACAACTGGGTCAGGGATGAAGACTTACGTTCTAGCAGAAGAAGGACAAGATCTGAATGAAGACCCATGACATAATATATCATGGCAACTGTCTCTGTAGGCCTGACCTCCAAAGGTATGTCATGATAGGCACGATAAAACCTTCTGTTAAAAACAGGTAGGGCTTCATCCTGCCCTCATTTCAAAGCATAGAAATCAGCAAGGTAGGAATCTAAAGTTTTGTACTTGCCCCAATACTTCAGGAAAACATTAGAGAATTCGGTCCAAGAGCCAATCGAATTAGCTCTCGGACTTTTAAACCATGCAACAACATCTTTGATTAGAGACTTTGAAAAAAATCTCATGATCACATCTTCATGAGCAAGCTAAAAACGATCAACAAAATCCAAAAAGGATTCCACGTGTCTCTCAGCTGAAGCTTGATTCTCTCCAGAAAACCAAGGGAGATACTCATAACCGTCATCAGGATAAGGATGAAGAAGAAGGGGCATCTTTAAAGGTTTGAACATCTTCATCCGGATATTAACGTGAAAATTTGTGGGCTGATCATGAGAGTTAACGAGTTTGTGACAAGGTTCAGAAATTATGACAAGAGGGGTTGAGATCTGGATGGGATCTGAAACAATTTCTATCTTTTCAAGGTCACATGGCTGATCAGATTCTAAGTAAAAAGAAATGCAGTGGTCATCTTTGTGAACGGGTTGAGGTGAAGCCACAGAATCTACATCTACAATGCAGGGCTGAAGGATTTCCTCTTCTAAAGGCGAATATATACAAGAAGGATGATGATTCTCTGAATATACAAAACAGAAAATAATTCTCTTTACACGTGAAGGGAAAAGAATGAAAGAGGTAATAAAGAACAACAATAGTTCATGAAGCAAATCAATGAACTAATACCTGGATTTTGATTTGAGCCTCTTCATCTTTAATCAACAGGATCCTCCCCAGTGGAGTCTTTGAACGTGGAGTCGCCAGATAGATGGTTTACAACCAATATAATGCTCAACCTTTGTCTATCATCAGAAGTTGAAGCTGTGTCGTCTCCCATGGAAGCTTGCTTCATCCTCCGTTCCCTGGCAACGGCGCCATTTTGTTATCACTCCAAGAAACCCTTTGTGGTTGTAGACCAAAGCTGCTTGGTAACTTCAAGTAAAAAAAAATTTTTATTTTGTGTAGATGGATCAGTAAGATAACTCAATTCAAACATGGTATTCAGACAGTTAAGATAGTAAACAAATGAACCAGTGCTCTCTAAGATTGATAATCAGCAAATAACTTTAAGGTGGATGAAGAACAGATTGCTAATAAACCAGTACAAAGTAGGGTCTAATTAACAATGAAGAAAATAATTATCAGGTTATGAGCCAAATAATAAGATGACAGTCATTAAAGGCTTGACAACACAGATAACAGTATAGAAGGAATGTGGAAAACTGACATCAAAATAGAAAGGAATCTGTGATTTAGTATTAGCATCAAAAGTCTGTGTACAATAGAGAATTTATGTATCCAAAACTGAACCTCTCATTCATCTTCATTCTCTAGATTTATAGCTTAACAATTCAGTTATTAGATCCTAAAACTATGGATCTGAATTTCCAGAAATAGTAAACAAAAAATAGGAATAGATCCTCAATAAAGTAAATCTTTATCTGCTAGCCCTCAAAATATGGTTGAAATCTGATGATGTGTAGCTCAGCCTCCCAAGGCTCTCTGAAATTCGAATTATGTGAGATGGCTCCCAAAACCCTAAAATTTTGCCTCTTTTAAAGATGGTAAATGACATTTGTACACCTTTTCTTCTCTTCATTTTCCAAAAGTGGTTGATTAAATAGATTTGATAATTCATTAATCAAGCCTTACAAGAGGTTTCAATTCATTCTCATGCAAAAATTATGATCTGGGCGAAAATCATGACATTCTGGCCGTGACAGGCTTTCAACAGCGCATAGCCCGTAAAAAACGTTCCTTAGCTGCGGAAAGTCGCCACTTTCCACAGCTAACTAGCAAAATTTTCGGCGAATTAGCTGTTGAAAGCGGCCATATTTTCAAAACCAAATTTCTCGGTCATAGAAAATCCGTTTTTCATGTATGAATAGGCGATTGACATCTAGAGAATCTAAGATTTCCAATGGTGTTTTTGGATCTTCATTTGGAGCTCGGGAAGGGATTGAAAATTTCCATGCAAGTTTAAGTATCATTCTTTCCATTTGCAATTCAAAACCGTAAACGGTCCTTTGTGAACAATGTCTGATATGGAACCAAAGATTTGATTTGATGTTGTCAGCCTGGGAGTACAGCCTCTGTACCTGAGCCACTAAATTCGAACTTGCCATCTCTGATGCTATGATTTTAGAGTGTGAGTTTCTGAGCCGGATCTAAGATGTAATCCGACTGGGACGTGAAACTCGAGTTGAAATGATTACCCACTTCCACCAGCATGTCTTTCTGATCGCATGTTGATTTGATTTTGAAACGTGGATAAGCACACATGATTCTCGCTTTCTCCAACCAATGGCCCGTGGAAAACACCCCTCAGTTGTAGAAACTTACCACTTTCACCAGCGCATGATCCCGCACGAACTGCTCCTTAGCTGTTGAAAGCTTTCACTTTCCTCAGCGCGCCACCATGTGAGAACTTATCCTTAGCTGTAGGAAGTCTTCGCTTTCACCAGCGCATGACCCTGTGGAAAACTCCCATTAGCTGCAGAAAGTCTTCACTTTCCTCAACGCGTGACCTTTTAAGAACCACTCCATAGCTGCGGAAAGCATGCACTTTCAACAGCGCACGACCCGCGAAACTGATTGTTGGACATTTTGAAATTCACCACTTTCAACAGCGCACAAACTTATGAGAAGCGCTCCTTAGCTGTTGAAAGTCGCCACTTTCCACAGCTAACACTCAACTTTTGGACACACGTTAACTGTTGAAAGTGAATTATGAAAATTTTGAAAAGAAGACTTTATGGATCATATTATTTTCTAAGACTAAAACCAAAACCTAAGTTTTGCAGCTAAAAAGACTCAAAAATGAATTGAGGCAACTACCGATAGCCATGCTATCCACCACAAAACTTGACTAAAAGGACGGTTTTATTTTGGGAGATAACACTGCCACTATTGACAAGATCACAGAGTTACTACATGAGTATCAGGACATGTTTCCAACAAATTTCACTGATATGAAGGGAAGTAAAGGGCCTATGGGAGAGATGAGGATACCTTTGAAACCAGATGCTAGGGAAGTCAAACAGAGACCTTACATATTGAACCCTAAATATAAGGAGAAAGTGAAGACTGAGCTTGACAGAATGCTGGAAGAAAGAATCATAGAACATTTTGAAGAGTCAGAATGGATTAGCCCTATGGTGGTACAAGACAAAAAGACAGGAGAGATCAGGATCTGCATAGATCTTAGGAAGTTGAATGATGCATGTTTGCATGACCCATTCCCTACATCATTTAATGAAAAAGTGTTAGACAATGTAGGAGGATAGGAGGTATATTCTTTTACAGATGGATTTTCAGGATACCATCAGATTCATATTGCCAAGGAAGATCTCCATAAGACCACATTTGCAACAAAATGGGAATCCTACTAGTATACATTGATTCCATTTGGACTGGATAATGCACCAGCCATATTTTCCAGGGTGGTGGTCGAAGTGTTTAAGGAGTTTGTACATAAATTCTTGGAAGCATATTTTGATGATTGGACTGTTTTTCATCATTTTGCAAAATCATATTGAATGTTTAAGACTAATGTTGGATAAGTGCAGGCAGAGTCATATTGCCTTAAACCTAAAGAAGTTCATCTTCTTTTCACCCTTCAGAGTGTTACTAGTCCATATTGTGTGTAAGTAGGGATTGTTGGTAGATCCATCCAAAATTGTTATTATCGTCGATCTACCCCCTCCTACTTCAGTCAAATAGTTGTGCACTATGTTGGGACACACTGGATACTACATGAAGTTCATTAAGGGCTATGCATAGATTACAGCACCCATGGAGAAGATTTTGAAAAAATATTGTCAGTTTCATTGGACAAAAGAATGCCAGCAGAGCTTCGACACACTGAAATAGAAAATGGTTATTGCGCCTATCTTGGTTTTCCCAGCTTGGAGCAAGGAATTTCATGTGCATGTAGATGCATATTCTATTGCATTAGTAGCTATGTTAGCACAACCGGGAACATGAGATATCGACCACCCATTAGCCTTTGCTAGTAGGAAGCTATCAACAAATGAGATTAATTACACCACCACTGAGAGAGAAGGGTTAGCCATGGTGTATGCACTGTAGAAGTTCCACCACTACTTGTTGGGAGAACACCTTAAAATGTTTACTTATCACTCCATGCTAAAATACTTAGTCAACAAGCCGGTGTTGGGGGGAAGAATATGTAGATGGCTTCTGCTATTTCAGGAATATGATTTTGAGATAGTGGTTTAGCCAGGAAGAATGAACAAAGATCTTGACCACTTGTCACAGTTGGAACATGGAGAAGAACCTACTAGTTTGGAGGATACACTGTCAGATGCACAGTTGTTGGCCATTAGAAAAATCGATGTTCACTTCGCAGAGATAGTCCAGTTCCTGTCAACAAGAATGGCACCTATTGACTATACAATTATTTAGAAGAAATAGTTGGTAGTGTGCACTACAAATATTTCATTTATAGCTGGACAACTATACAAGATGGGACCTGATGAGATATTGAGAAGGTGTGTTATGGAAGTAGAGAGATCATTGATCCTCGTAGAATCACATGAAGGCATCGTAGGAGAACACTACGCAGGGAAAGAAACAACGCAGAAAATTCTTAGGGCTGGCCTCTAGTGGCCTACCCTACACAGAGATGATAAGGACTATTATAGAGCCTGCGATGTATGCCAAAGAGTTGGGAAAACATCCAGAAGAGACGAGATTCTTTTAGCACCACAGCTGACCTTACAGGCATTTGAGAAATGGGCCATTGACTTCGTGGGCCCTATCAACCCACCAAGAAATCTCACAAGAGCTAGATACATAATCACTACGACAGAGTATTTGACCAAATGGGCAGAAGCAAGAGTAGTTAAGGAATGTAGTGCAACTACAGTTGCACGCTTCATATTTGATGATATCCTAACCAGGTTTTGATGCCCAAAAATCCTTATGAGTGATCAAGGCACACATTTTATTAACAAGACTATCGAAGCCTTGACTCAGGAATTTGAAGTTCACCATCAGAAGAGCACGCCCAGGTCGAAGTGAGAAGAAGAGCAGAAAAGACGATGTGAAGTAAGAGAAAGCATGTTTTTGGATGAGAAGGTCAAGGATGATAGATTATAAAGGAAGAGGGATCGTGGAAAAATCAACAAGCAGAGAAAGCCACCGTTGGATGCTTTGGAGCACCACATGAGAAGGAAGGAAAGATAGGCTGGTGAAGCCCTGAAAACGTCAGTCAAGTTGACCTAGGGTTTTAGATACCTAGGGTTTTGGTATCTAGGGTTTTGATTCTTAGGTCTCGACCTAAGGATGTCGGTGAGTGATTGTAATGTATAAATAAAGGTCTATAGAAACTGGGATGGATTGGTTCTAGGTTGGTTGAGAGTTCATTGTTGTTGTGTGATCGAGTGAGTACTTCTATGTGAGAAAGAAGTGTCGAGTGCGAGAGCCTTCTGGTATTGTAAGATCTTCAGCTGGGTGTGAAGATCAACCCTACAGCTAGGTGCGCAAGGAGGGGAGAGACAGAGAGGAGAAGAGAGAAGATCTTCTAGCTAAGAGTGCAGACAAGAACTGTATGTTTCATCTTAATATATTATAAAGCACAGTTATGTGTACAAAGCCCTAGAGAGAGGGTGAACCACGTATGTCTTGTGTTGTGTGTTATTGATGTTGTGTTCTCTATCATTTGATATGATGCTATTGTGATATTGTGTTAGATCTGAAATATAACTTGTGCAGTAGGTTTAAGGAAGATAAATAATAACTAGGTGATTGTGTATTGTTGTTATGAATCCACTATGCATTTCCTCTGGTTGTAGACACTTGTGTACTACAACCCCCTATAGCTACTTCGGGTGAGAATGCATCTTCATCGCATGTGTTGCCGAAAGGGCCAGTAGTTAGGGCTTGTTGGTGCGCTCTTGGAGCTTGAACTCTAGGTATGCCCTTGTGCCAACATGGGTACTGGGCTTATCCTCCCGCGATCTAAGGGTGACTCTCAGTGATAACATGATGCATATTCTAATTACATTTTAGATTGGAATTTGTCACATAACTAAGTAAATAAAACACATTCATACATTGTAACATTGTAACATACATAAGTAAAGTCGAAGACCAATTTTTTTTTTTTATACTTCATCCTTCCAAGTCCAAAAAATATGGTTTCATAGTACAAAATGGGGCTCACTCCCTCAAAATACATATATGACTGATACATAGCATGACCATGGAATCTATTCATGTGGTGCTGAATGTGTATCATGATAGCACACTACGATGTTTGCAAGATGTCAGAATATTCACACCCATGCATGGGGTACACTCACCACCTGCCACTGCATCACCTTTGGCATATCCTCCACTTGAACTATAGGAATCATGTGCGTCAATTGAGACAGGTTCTCCTATACATTCTGTAGCACTCTCTCTGCATCCCCTCCTACTAGCTCATCCCCTCAACCCCTCCGTTGATGTCTTGGGAATCCCTCTGGCTGTCAGGGACCTACATCTAAGTAACAAAGAAATTGTCAATACTTGATAACATACAAAAATATTTGTGTTTTTTATTTTTCCTTTATGAAAATTGAAAAAAACAAAAAAATGAAATATATAAAAATCATTTCTTACCAATATCACGATAGGCAGAACCTAGTGGCAATGGAATGTTAGGATCCCCTCTGTAGTTGATCCCTCCATAAGGATAGTCATCAATGGCTATGACCTGCCAGAGCCACCAGAAAAAGAACTCATCATTATAGGGGGTTTCCACCCTACCACCTCATATCTACCTCATCACATCATTCCACAATGACATGGTTGGATCACGTAGTCTATGTGGAGTAATATCTACTCTAGGGATCAAACTTCGAACCCTCTCAAAGAAAAAACTACAAAGTATGGACAAAAATCTGAAATTTCTCATTCGCCCTTGTTTTCAATCAATCAACTAGATCTTCATGTTGGCCACCAGTGAGGTACAACAATCATAAACAATGGGTCTTAATCACTCCACTACATAGAACATGAGTGGCCTTGATTCCTAGTGAAACGAGGCCAACCCTGGAATTCATGCGAGTATAAGAATGACGATATTTAGACTTGTGTTCTCAATCCCTGATAGGGAGTTGTCACCCTACTTTATTTGTGCCTGCAACATAGTGGGTGGAAATTTACTCCTCCATAGCCATAACACCTCCAACCCCTCATGCCTTGAGATTCACCACCTCTCCCTGATGAGACAATCATGTGATAAAGTATATATCGTCCACTTTGATCCTCAATGGTTTCCCATTGAGATTGAAGGACTCTGTCTCTGAATCCAAATAGTTTACCAAGTGTTACACATCATTATGGTCACCCTGATGATGATTACATAAACATGTGTTCAGGTTCCCAATATAATATTTTTCCTGAGAAAAGCAACCTCTTTCCACCCTTGCAAGATGCATTTTTGGAAGGCTACAGCGGGCAGCTCCCTTTACACAGTGCGGAAATCCCTTATTTCCACATGCTGCACTATATCCAGTCCGCGAGATTTCCTCAAGATGTTGTGTAGGCAGGTCACGGAGGCACTTTAAAACTAAAAGAGGAAATAAGTTCTAGCAGCTTCTAGAAGTGGAATCTTCTGGAAATATGAGGCGGCGTCTGTATGGTTATGATCCTACTGACTTCTCTAATTTGATGGGATCATCCTCATCTCTTTAACCACTTCAGCTTCTCCTATATAATGATAGGATTCTCATGGAAAAGGTTAGAGGTATAAGCATAAAGAAGCATAGAGACTAAAGAAAGAATAGGTTGAAGACTGTGTGAAGAATCCTATTTCAAGTGATGCTTGAAGTCTCCATTCATCTATCAATATTTTGAGAGAAATCTTCATGCAAACGTCAGAATAGAGTCAGAACGAAGGGCCACTGAAAGGGAACTTGCGACATCAAGTCGATTCAGTTGTATCTTCTACCTTTCATTAATATAATACGGTGGCATGTCTCTTTCCCATAAAATGATTGATATTTTATTGCATGACTCCTTGATCACATGTTTAGGTTGTCATTGAATTTCACTATTGCAACTTTCACGTTGGTTGATTTGTGTTATTACAGATCTGATCTCATAGGAGCATTGGGGTAAGACAGGATCAACAAAGACATAAGGAAACGATTCATAAGGTATGTTATATGTTCCTTCTTTGGCAGTTAAAATAAATGGTTGAAACCTAGGGAAAGTGTCGTGTTCCGTCTTGTTTTGTTCTAGATCCAGGTGGATCTAGGGGGATTAGTTCATGTCCGCATCTATCGATTTACCTATTAACAAAATTGGTGACTCCATTGGGGAGGAACAACTTGATTGTGGTTTTTCATTGGCCATTTGCTCATAGCCTATATTTTACATTATGTTTTAGTCTATGAGTCTGTGGGAGATCCAATTAGACTCACTAGATTTAAAATTTTCATGAGACCCTTTTTCCTTTTTGAAAAATTTTCTATTTTATGAAACATGTCCGCACTGCACCCTATTGGTAGCCCGCAAAAACCTTCCATTTCCGCACCCTGGTGGTTTGTTTCAAAGCAGGGATTTTTCAACTTACATGACTATTGGCCTGCATAAATCACTCATTTTTGCACTGCATTAAACTGTCTGCCCACTGCGGCATTTGAAAACTTTTTGGATTGGGTCTTAATTGCCCAGTTTTTGCTTCAATCAGCTGGGGAAGGGATTTTAATTCCAGTTCTTGAGTGCTTCTAATTGTTTCAACTTGATCTTGATTGATTTTAGAGATCAAACACCTCTCTTTGATCTTTTTCGATTCTTTTTTTTTATTTTTTATCGACCAGGATATAATCTCCAGACTTGCGTCTGAGTGCTTGATTGATTAAAATTCTTCATTTGGAGTTGGACTTATAGGTTGGTTACACCTTTTGGATTGCTTAATGATCGAAACACCATTTTCTTGTTCACATTTGAAGAAACCTTTTCTTGTCATTTTGTGTTTTTATCTTCATTGAAAGATTGATTTGGGTGATTGTTGTGTGTTTTATTTTCATTGGTTGCTTACCCTTTCTTATTTCCATCCCTGTTTTCAGTTTCTAAAAAAAAAAAAAAAAATTAAAGTCTTTTAAGTCTTTTAAGCAATCATTTATTCAGAAAATATTGGCGTTTGAAATATTGAAAGAGAACAAATAGTGAAATTATATTGTTAATGATTGTTTGGTACTACATTTAAAGAAGAGAATTGTGCATCATAGTTCGCATTGCTCCAAAAAATTTCTTTCTCCCTACTATAGATAGAATTCATCGAACGAAATTTTGTATCATTCATCTCTATTTACACGTTATTGGGTCAAATTCTCACATAACATTGGTTTCATTCTCGTCTCCCTCTTGTGTAACAACAACCTTTAATAATATTGTGCAACTTTAAAATTCAACTAGTAACTTTTTCTAGGGCTCTTTTACACCAACATTAGCTAGGCTAGAGCTTTGGAATAGGCGGTGTGACATACTCTCCAAAGCACAAAACACACCATAATATCTTGTGATAGGGAGTGGTCAAATCCATTTGCAACGTTTTGTCCTGGGAAGCCCTTCTCACACAAGGGTAAAACCTAAGGTCGCATTGGGATTGGCAGAGTTACTCACCCTGCTTTGTTGGTCTCAGTGTAGATATTACACGTATTATGGGGATCGCTTGAAGGTATACCCACAATGATGAGTGGAAGCCTATCAAGTTGATTTCGGGCTAGATACCCTACCCTTGCGTGTGGATTGGACTGTCGACTGTTTCCCCAGGCATCATTGTTGTTTTTGGTAACTTTAGTAGCCTATCTCCTTAGGGTCTTACATAAGGTGACTGTGAAGGGGAAATCCTTCACGGTACCTAGAATCGACATTGGCCAGACTCACTCGGGCTCCTTGGAGGGTATACACATGATTATGTGTGGTAGCTTGCACCAGGGTGTAAGTCCATTAAGAAGGTCATCAATGGAACTTTTCCACCCTAGCCCAGCCCCTTCTTGTCTCCACATCGCAACGTTTGATTTCATCACCAACTAGTGACTTTGGAATAGGAAGGTATTGTTTGCTTGGTTTTGATTCCTAGATTTTACTAGCGTGTGTTGTTTGTTTCCATAAGTTGGCCATTGAATTTCTTTTGTAATATTTTTAGCTGCCAACATTGACCCTCCACGTCACTCATGCAAAATGTAAGGAATACCCCCAGAAGATATGGGAGGTTCTCAACCCTTGCCTACCAACCCACTGGAGGAATATCCTCAACAGAGTGAGCTCCAAGACACTACCACTCCACAAGTGGAAGGTTCTGATTCTCTAGAGTATTTTCGAATTCTTCGCAGTTCCGAGAGACGTATTCTTTTGGTAAATTCTTCCGGAGATATTATTGTTGAAACTTCTAGAGTACCAACCAGACCGTTCATAGGCCCTAAAGGTCAGGATCCATTTTGGTCTACTCACATTCTGAGACGGGATCTTTTCGCCTCCAGCACAAGTGTCGATATATTCATCAAGTACAAGTTGCCTGAAACATCTGATATAGAACATACTCTCATTATGACTACCTATCTGTTCAGCGGTTCCGACACCCAGTCGGTGGATCCCAACTCGACCATCCCCCTTCAGATGGCCCATTCTACAATGGTCCCAAATACTATGACTATTCCCACCGGGAATATGGTGGCTAGACAAGCCCCCATTAGCATGACGCTTTTTCCTAGACTCACCCCAACACTTCCTCCCGGATATCATGCATTGAATGCTTATATTCTCGTTCCTACCCAAGTCCCATCCGGAACTCCTGGAGTCTCCACTCCCTCTAGGAACAATCTTGTTCTTGGTTTTATTCTGACACTTCCTCAGCCCCCTTCCAGAGGGTCTTATCCATCCCCTATCAGAGGAACTGACCCTATTGACACCACCCAGTCTTTCACACCTAATTACCAAATTTTTATTGGTGGACTATTTCACCCTAGAATCCAAACACAATTCCCTTTTGGAGGTCAAATCCCAATTGGGATGAAACCCCCGGTTGGAGGGAAACCCCCACCTACCCCACCCTATGGACAGAACATACCTGCAGCCTTGGCCCAGTATCGGAACTATCTTACCGAAAATAATCCTCAATCGACTAGGGGGCAATAGCCTCAAGCTTGTTCTTTCATACCCCCTAGTACAAGCCAACCATATCCAAGCCCTTCCAATCCCATTTGGGGTTCGAATGCTTGACCCAATGTCCCTATTCAAGGGAACAACCCTAACCAGTAAAACCCTATAAGTTACATGCTTCTGCACCAACAACTGAATCTACACGGATCTTCTCATTATATGAAAACTACTTACGGTCCTACTAGTATACCTACGAGACTTCCTCCCCAAAGTCACCCGTACCCCCACGTGAATAGACAATTACCCTTCTTAGCCACCCAAGACCTCCCTGATCTATTGATAATTTTAAATGATCCTATCCGTCACTCTCCTCAGTGGCCCGTAATACCATCCAAACTACCATCCGACATTCCTAAGTTCAATGGTAAACTGGGAGAGGACCCGAACAATCATGTAATGACTTTCCACCTTTGGTGTTCATCCAACTCTTTTATGGATGACTCTATTCGATTACGTCTTTTTCAATGAACTCTCATGGGTTCAGTCGCAAAGTGGTATATAGAATTTCCATGAGGCTTCCTCACCAATTTCAATACCCTATCTATGGCTTTCCTCACTCACTACCAGTTGCCAATCCGTTATGAAACGGGGACCAAGATTTTGATTTCTTTCAAGAAAAGTAAAGCCACTCATATCTCTGATCACATTCATGAGTGGAGACAAAGACAAGTCTAATCAAACTCGATCTTCCTGATCATTTATTGGAATAATGGTTCATGAAATACTTTGTGAATGACATATCTAAAGACATTTCTATGGGTGGAGTTGTCACAGAAGAACAGGCGATCAGTCGTGCCTAGTATCTCGATCTCATTTATTCACAAACGGGTACTCTTTATAATCTGCTCCCTGATGCACCTCATCCTTCTACCACGACCACCTCAACGACCCCAACAACTTCTCATGGCATTGATGGTGTGATAGGTACTTTCCATACTAAACCTCAGTCTACATAGACCTCTCACACCACACCCAAATCCCATGCTTCTAATGCTCAAACTGCTCCGACGCCCGCCCCTGCCACCAGTAAAACTTTGAAAGTGAACGCCATTCAATCGACTCCTACTGATAAGAACAAATCTAGAAAAGGGAAGGGTAGGAATAAGGAGGATAAGAATAACAACCCTCAATCCGATAATACCAAGACACAACCTGTTGAAGATAAGGATAAACGAAAACCTCACTATCCTTTCCTTATCTGTGGTGTTGGTCACTACACGAAGGTTTGTATGAGACGTTCTGAGGTCACGAAGTTCCTCCAAGGGACCCCAAAACCTCCTACCCCTGTCATCTTGTCTCAACCCTTCCCTTCTCAACAACAGGCTCAATTGGTCATCCATGATCAACCTTCTTCCTCCACCACCTCCTATGTACTTATGTGTGATGGTTATTCAAAGAAGAATGACATCACACTTACCACTAGTGCCAAATATTTCCCTTCCTCCAAGGAGAATGTTGATGATATACCACCTTCGTTGGTTCAAAAATATCCCTTGGCTACACCTTCCAACGGTCCTCTTCATATAGAATGATTGAACCCTAACACATTCCTTCACCCTCCTCCCAAGGGCATGGCTCAAAATTCTACTTTCAATCCTCATGTGTGTGCTACCCAGAAATACAGTATAGTGGAAGATCTGGCACAAGAACCATCTACGATGTCAACCCTCGAAGTCCTTCAGAGTTTTCCTACACAACGGAAGGCACTGTTGAAAGCTATCGATGGAATCGACCCTATGGACACAAATTTAATAATCTTTGACTTGGAAGATCACATTCCAAGGTTACCCCCTCAGCTCGCATTTCAAATACAAGTTGTTGTCTCCAACAAGAACATTTGTAGAACAATTATTGATGAGGGTGCCTCGATGTGTGTTATGTCTATTGCCTACTGGAAATCCATTGGCTCTCCTCCCTTAACTGAATCACACAACACGCTCAAATCCTTTAATGGGTCTGGATTTAAGCCTTACGATGTCCTCCCTTTGTTGCCTATTACATTAAAAGGCAAAACGGTCAACGTTAAAGTTGAGGTCTTTGATGCACCTCTTGATTGAAACCTTCTACTTGGCCGTATCTGGATCGATTCTATGCATGCAGTCATGTCTACTCTTTTTTGGATCGTGTGTTTTCTGCATCAAGGAAAGGTAGTTACCGTAGACCATCTAGCCTTCTTCAACTCTGACACACGTACCGGCAACATACCTTTCATTGCAAAGACACCCCCTAGATACGAGAATGTCGGCATGGGTCTACTAAAAGATTCCACTCTGATGGGTACAGTCCCAATCCCACCACCCGACATTCCACCACCTCTGGTTGCCTCGATCAACATGATTTCCACCTCCGTTCATGAAACCCATTCATCTTCTGACCCATGGCTAATACCCAAACCTGGTGATTATTCCCGCTATGGTGACCAAATACCTTTAAGTCTGATTGAATCCACCTATAAAGCCAATCAATCGGCATCCCCCTCTACCCCCTCTCTCGATGATTCATCTCCTGATCCTTTTCATGTGATTTTTCCCACAGATGATATGATCATCTCGGTTATGTACATGGAAGACACTCCTTGGGACGATGGACACCATCGTTCCATTCTCTTCCTAGAACCACACACACTCGAGAGTTACCAACAAATTTCGACCCCGTCGACCATTGTTGTTATTACTTTGATTCCCAACTCCACACACGATGTGTTATATGAAGGGAACTTAAGCAACATTTCACCCACCATCCCCCTTGACATCTCTATCAAACCTGGAGTTGTTGAAAATTTCCATATCGGAGCTTCGTGTTCCACTAATGAAGTTGTCACATATAAGTCACTTTTCCGATAATTTCGTGCCATCTTCGCATGGAGCTATGAAGCGATGCTCAGCATTGACCCCAATATTGTTGTACACGAAATTAAGACATACATGGGCACTAAACTTGTCCGGCAAAGACTTCGCCCGGTCCACCCCCGCAAAGCCGTCGCTATCAAGCTTGAAGTCGAGAAACTTCTTAAAGCTGGCTTTATTTATCCCGTGTCTTTAACTGATTGGGTATCCAATCTAGTTCTAGTTAACAAGAAACAAGGTGCGATCTGTGTCTATGTTGATTATAGGGATATCAACAAAGCTTGTCCTAAAGACAACTTTCCTACCCCCTTCGTTGACCAAATCATCGACGATTGTGCCAGAAGTGAAATCTTCTCTTTGATGGACAGTTTCTCCGAATATAATCAGATCAACATCTTACCCACGGATCAACACAAAACCACTTTTATTTTTCCTTGGGGAACTTTTTCCTACCGAAAACTGCCCTTCGATTTAAAGAACATCGGTTCCACATTTCAACGTGCCATGTCTTATGCTTTCCATGATATTAAGAACATTGTACAACCATATTTAGATGACCTACCAGCACATTCCATGCATCGTAGTGATCATCTGGCCCACCTTCGAGCCATTTTCCTTCGCTGTCGGTTCTATCGTATATGC
Organism: Picea engelmannii; assembly: GCA_009831015.1. Taxonomy (NCBI): domain Eukaryota; kingdom Viridiplantae; phylum Streptophyta; class Pinopsida; order Pinales; family Pinaceae; genus Picea; species Picea engelmannii. The sequence goes on from ML778791.1 coordinate 560,172, forward strand.
TTAAACCCACACATATGTGTCTTTTGTGTGGATTCCAAATGAATATTAGGATTTATTGTGTCACACCAAGGGATCAAGGTAGATCCTTTGAAGGTTGAGGTGATTCTCAATCTCCCTCCTCCTTCTTCACTTCGTCAGGTACAAAGTTTGCAAGGGAAGGCAAACTTTCTACATTTTTTTATCTCAAACTACGCTGAGTTAACACTCGGATTTACTCGACTATTAAATAAAGGCTCTGAATTCGCATGGGACACCACTGCCAACAAAGCCTTCGAAGCTTTGAAATTGGATTTAACCCATACCCCACTACTGTTCCCGCCCGATTATAGTCGAGATTATTTCCTTTATCTCGTTGCTTCGGATTTGACCATTGCCATGGTTCTGGTCCAAGAGGAAGATTCTCATGATGAACATGTTATTTATTATTTGAGTAGGAGTCTCACGACTACTAAAGCCAAGTATTTACATGTTGAGAAACTGGCCTTGGCAATTGTTCAAGTTGTCCAATGTTTCTGGCACTATATCCTTTTACATAAGATCACCGTGATTTCCGATTGCAACCCTATGTAGCACATTCTTACACGCCAGTTGCTAGGGGGGAAATACTCCAAATGGATTGTGATACTCCAGGAGTTTGACTTAGAGTTTGAACGTTCTAAGTCCAAGAAATCCTTGGTGTTTGCTGAATTGATATGTGACCTTCCCTGTTATGAGACGAAAAATGTAGCAGAGGATTCATTACCCGATGAATCCCTTTTTCTGATCAGTTCCAATGACCTTTGGTATGGAGATATCATTATATATCTCCAGGCTCAAAATTTACGACCCGATTTGTCTAGTACTGACCGTCGTCACATCTGTTACCAAGCCCGTCAATATATCGTCCTCGGTGATACTCTTTATCGTCGTGGAGTTGACTCCATTTTTTTACGATGTCTCGGTTATGATGAGACTGAGAAATCTTTGAATGACTCACATTCTGGAGAATGTGGTGGTCACATGTCTGGGTATGCTACTGCCCAAATGATCTTACGAGCTGGGTATTTTTGGCCTTCTCTATTCAAATATTGTATTATTGTCGTCCAAAAATGCCATGCTTTCCAAACATACAATAACAAAATAAGATCTCACCCCACTCCCTTACATCCTGTAGTTTCCGTTGTACCCTTCATTAAATGGGGCATCGATTTCATGACATGTAACCCTCACTCTGTTGGGGGGCATGGGTACATTATTGTAGCCATAGATTATTTCACAAAATGGGCCAAGGCGATGCCTACATTCGATAACATGGGTAAAACTACAGCCCTATTCATATTCAATCACATTATTACATGATTTGGAATCCCACAGGCTATCATCATCGATCATGGTAGCCACTTTCGAAACTTTATGATGTCTAAGCTTACGAAAAATTTGGGTCTTTGACATGAAAACTCAACCCCCTACTATCCACAGGCCAACGGCCAAGTCGGAGCAATAAACAAAGTACTTATTACCATGCTTCAACAGATTATCTAAATTCACAAAATGAGTTGGCACATGATTTGTTCTCAGCGTTATGGGCCTATCGGACATCCGTGAAGTCAGCCACGGGGTTCACACCTTTCCAATTAGTGTACGGTTTAGAATTTGTTCTATCGATTGAATGTGAAATTCCATCATTAAAACTAGTCGTTCAACTTCTCCCAAACACCTTTGTTGAGGAGGAACGTCTGTTGTATCTTAAGCAATTGGGCGAAACCTATATCGATGCCACCCTAGTTATTGAAACCCAAAAGAAACACGTAAAATCCCAATACGACAAACATGTCAAGCCACACGTGTTTTCTGAAGGTGATCTAGTTCTCCTCTATGAACAAGATCGTGATTTGCTAGGAGCTGGAAAATTTGAGGCTATGTGGTGATGCCCTTATATTGTTAAAAGAGTGTTGGAGAAAGGAGCATACGAGTTAGTATATTACGATGGAATTCCTTTGAGTGAACCCAGAAATGGGATTTACTTAAAGAAGTACTACGCTTAGCCTATCCCTGCATAAGCACTTGTATTTTTACTGTATCATACTCTTGTGTGTTACTTTAGTGTGTTTCTGCTATTTGACTTTTACCCCTGACTACTTACCATGCATTGTGTTTGGTATTCAAATGTCGATGTTTTCTCTACCTTACATTGGCTTCCCCGATGGTGCTAACCGTAGTACCCAGAATTTATCTTCTGCTACTTGGGCAATTTATGCACCCTCAAACGAACTTATTTTCTACAAGGTGTTTGTCTTAGTCAAGCAACCAATAATATCGTGGAGTATAGCACGGCCATCGAATTATTGACTAGTGCTATTTTGCTTGGGATTCATCGCTTCATTATATGACTTGATTCGTAGCTAGTAGTACTACAGTTAAACAATGTCTATACTATTCGAAGCCCTACTCTATTACGGGTATATTTACGAATCCGCCTCTTGGAATGTCATTTCGATTATATTGAATATCAACACATTCCTAGATGTCTAAATACATTAACTGATTCTCTAGCTAATTATGTATTAGACAGACATTTGAGACATTTTTAATTCCAATCACACTTCACATATTGTACAAAAATCAAACTAAACCGGTAAAAGCCTCATGTGTATATATATAATGATATAATGTTTACAAAAAGAGTTTTCATCCAAAGATCAAAATATAAAAATATACATCCCATGGCCCCTACAAAATGGCATCATGGATGCCTCCCACAATAGCATACTACTTCTCTTGCTACCCTACGTAGTAACCGACTAAGTGAGCCGGATACACCTACAGCATGGCGTTGATAACGCCTCGGGATCTCCTCTATGGATATATCAAGGATGTCTGCCATCAAGCCTTCCAGGTTCTGCTTTATCGCATCATAATCCTCAGCATCCCATCCAACTACTACGCATGACTCTCCTCGCCTCTGAATAGGAGAAGAGCCCGAGGGTCGATGTGGCCCTACATCTGCATCATCAAAAAAAAATTGATTAGTCTTTTGATCGAAAACACAAAAACATTAAATATTTTGAAACTCATAAAAACATTGTAAAAACACAAATGCCTTTCTTACCTAGATCTCCCCACTGAGATCCCTTGGGGAGAACCAAATCTGGATCACCCCTAAAGTCTAGAATGGCATAAGAATAATCATCAATCATCAGGATTTGCGGTCCCAACCAATTGAATAATGCGTCGTCATACTTCACAATCCAGCCCGCCACATGTCATGTCATCAGGTCACACCACCTTTTCATCTGTGGGACTCTTGGGTCTGGTATTCCCCATTACACTAGTAGGCGTAGGTGTGGAACTCTTTCTAGGAAGAAAGATACTAAAATGGACCCATAAATGAACTGTTTTAGGTCCCCATTCTTACTTTTCGTGAGTTGAGTTTTGCGTAGCACACCATCAGACCAATTGAATACTCGAGGCTCCAAGCATTCAATAGCATATTGAAAGTAACTTTGAAGTGCCATGTGTGGCGAAGCACTCCCTGCCATCTGTGCAATAGTAGAAAGGATGGTTTTGAGGTTCAAATCTCTCACACCTCAGATTGCTACTTTTCCTTTACATCTTTCAGCATCAGGTTCACAATGTCGACGAATGTACTCACTCATGGGAAATCCACCACCTCGACCACCTGTCAGAGTCACGCGTGCCCCATGATGTGACAACCTAGTCAAGAAATAAATATCCTCAATATCCAAATAGAGGACATGAACACCCACGTGGAAAACTTGTTGTTCTAAATCCCAAATATGAACTAGATATTCTAGTAATCTCCGTTGGGCTCTCATGCCCTGAACTTTGAAGAATTTTAATAGACCACATTTCCGGAGGGAATTCACGGTCCTTAGATCATTTAAATACATGTGATCATCTTCTTCATGCTCATGCTCTCGCCATTCCAACATCTTTGCAAGCAAACACCTGCATGGGAAACATAGAAGATCTTCAGCACACGTTTTCAACATTTTTGGGGATTTTTTGTTGAGTCAACGTTCACTTTTCATTTTGGTTTTCCGGCTGTCGCGATAAAACTTCAATTATAGTGCAGAATTTCCACGAGCACGCCTTAACGTACCTATGAAAAATCATTGATTTCTGCAGGGCCCGGTATAGGCCACTCACGGTGACCCCAACATACAACTAGCAATCCCAAATCATCAAACAATATTGATTTTTTACCATCAAAAACAAAAATTAATCCGTTGAAAAGATAGAAGATGAGATGCTTACCTTTTTACGCAATTTGTTTTTTGAATGATCTCCCATGGCCTCCGTAATCCGTCGCCGAAGTTGAGGTAAAAAACAAGGGTTTTTGGTAAGTGTTTGACCAAGTGAAAATAAAATGTTGAAAAAGACTTTTTGCTTCTATTTATTTATTTATTATCATTTTTTCTAAATATTTTGTTTTATATAAATACATTTTAGTCAAAAACCCATTAACTCTAAAGTTCTTATAAGTGTTTTTCTCCTTGCATGAAGAAATTTAGGACCTTGGACAGAAAATTATTGACAGTTTTTGTGATTTATTCTATTTTTCGTCACATGTACAATTACTTTTTAAGGTTTTTCAGAAAAACCTCGAGCACAATCTTTGTTCGTTCTTGGGCTCGAAAACCAATGAGAACGTAACCGAGTATACTTTTTTCATCTTTTCATACTCGTCATGGTAACATGAAAATAATGAAACCTATGGAGAATTCTTTAAGCTCTTTTCATGCTCCTTAAAAAATAAAAGATTGTCAAGTGACCTTGTTCTTTTCACACTCGTAAAAGTATTTGAAGAAAATGTTTGATGGGTGATAGTTTATCACATTTTTCGGTCTTGTCGAACTATTTTACGAAAAAGGAACTGAGAGAGTTCTCTTTTAAGTCTTTTTCCAGACTCCATAATCATGAAAAACGCTCGAGTTTTCTATCTTTGGACTCGTTAAACAAACATCGACATACCCATACGGGACCAAACCACTCCTTCTTAGTGTTCATTAAATATACTCTGAGGGACTCGTCCAAAGGATGAGCTTAAATTGACAAGCATATGTTATCCTCCTCAAGCTTACGTAAAAATAAAGAGGTACTTGCCAGAAATGGTGGGCGAAAATTTGGGAAAGGAATGTGTCTTTGTATTTGTATTAATGGTAGTAAGCGTCGCTCTTGAACATGACACCCCTCTTCATCATTTGAATCTAGGTTGGGTAATCCATTTGTCTCTTGTATGAACTTCTTCAAGTTCGTATCTTGGGTCGTCTTTGAGTCAATACTGCCAAGATCATTGTCGTGTCATTCATCTATTCAAGAGAAGTTCAACCGAAACCTTCTATCAAGTCAACCATATGTAATTGCCCATTCTTACCATGTCAGCCTTCCCTGTGTCAGTCCCAAGTCACATATGTATTTTGATCTACCCTAAATCTGTTACTTATTTTGTGTCATTGATGGGGGATACATCAAGGCCGTCCTGTGATGAGTCTTTTCCTGTCGACTTCAGCTCATTATCCAGGAAAAAGACTTAGAAATTATTTATTACCTTAGAGCATGCATGCCTCAATGGTAGGTTTCTTCTCTTTCGACAGTGGATCTACATCATCGATCCCTGATCGAGAGATTCTGTCAAGTGTTTGACTTCAACTCCTTTCTTCACACTTGTTGGATTGTACTAGAGTACCTTGGGATTCATTGACATCAATGGTGATTTCCCTCGCACTTGTTAATAGTTTTCATCAATGACTGGTAATCAAGTGGTTTTTATTCACGTTCGACTTCAACATCTGTAATCATGTGACTAGAATCGTACTAACGGGCGATGGATTGAAGACCCTGGACTTCATCATTTTCTGGTCCATGTTGCGATGGAGTATTTGTGATTTGTTTTGACACATAGATCCACCTTATATGTCTTGTGCCTATGTTCGTACTTGAGTTCTCAATGCATGGATCCACAGTGTATTCCTAGTGGCTATGCAAAATCTTGTTGATATGGATCCACGTTGTATAATTGGTGTCCATGACCTACATTTATGGTTTCAATCATTTACGGTTTGGACATGTGAATGCCTACCTTGGACATAATGTGATATTGTACATATGCTTGATTGTTTGCAGGTTCCTGATTGGTGTGCCCCTAGTTCTTGACACATACCCGCTTATTTTATAAAGTATCTCAGCTATCTCGAGTTCCACCCTCATACTTTGGGGGGCATTCTGTTACATATTATTTTGGTCACCCTGATGATGATTACATAAACATGTGTTCAGGTTCCCAATATAATATTTTGCCTGAGAAAAGCAACCTCTTTCCACCCTTGCACGATGCATTTTTGGAAGGCCGTCATGGGTAGCTCCCTTTACATAGTATGAAAATCCCTGATTTCTGCATGCTGCACTATAGCCAGCCCGCGATATTTCCATAGGCTACTATATTGGCAGGTTGTGGCGGAACTTTAAAACTAAAAGAGGAAAGAAGTTCTAGCAGCTTCTAGAAGTGGAATCTTCTGGAAATATGATGTGGCATCTGTATGGTTACGATCCTACTGACTTTTATGATTTAATGGGATCATCCTCATCTCTTTAACCACTTCAGCTTCTCTTATATAATGATAGTCTACTCATGGAAAAGTTTAGAGGTACAAGCATAAAGAAGCATAGAGACTGAAGAAAGAATAGGCTAAAGACTGTGTGAAGAATCTTATTTCAAGTGATGCTTGAAGTCTCCATTCATCTATCAATATTTTGAGAGAAATCTTCATGCAAACGTCAGAATAGATTCAGAACGAACGGGAACTTGAAAGGGAACTTGCGACATCAAGGCGATTCAGTTGTATCTTCTACCTTTCATTAATATAATATGGTGGCATGTCTCTTTCCCATAAAATGATTGATATTTTATCACATGACTCCTTGATCACATGTTTAGGTTGCCATTGAATTTCACTATTGTTGCTTTCACATTGGTTAATTTGTGTTATTACATATCTGATCTCATAGGAGCATTGGAGTAAGGTAGGATCAACAAAGACATAAGGAAGTGATTCATAAGGTATGTTAGTTGTTCCTTATTTGGTAGTTAAAATCAATTGTTGAAACCTAGGGAAAGCGTCATGTTTCGTCTTGTTTTGTTCTAGTTCCAGGTGGATCTAGGGGGATTAGTTCATGTCTGCATCTACCGATTTACCTGTTAACACCAATAACTAGAGAAACCTCACCTGAGCCCTCATTCCTTTGAGATCCAAAAAATTATAAATGCCACATCATTTAAAAGATTCTTGGGGCCTTTCTTTTCTTCCCACTACTACATCTATCTTTGCATGCTCCCTTTCCCTCCATTCAATAACCATCCTACAAAGGAAAGATTGCTTTTTGAGTTAGAACCCTTCAAAAAACTTGTTCACAGACTTTTACGTGGCCTAACCTTATGAAAATCACGTATAGGGATTCATATACGCGTTCAAGCTTCTCTTTTCTCACGTATATAGAGTTGTATACACAACTCAATGATCTTTCACCCGCATACACCCTAGTTTCCATGTAACAACCTTTTATACTAAAAAAATGGGGGCTAAAACTGGAATTTAAAGCATTGAAATTGAAGAGGATGGGATGAGAACTTACTTGGTACAAATGGTTTTTGATTCCATTGATCGTAGCTCCTGCAATCGACACTTGAAGATCATGGGGAAAATGGCCTTAAATGCACTATGTGGGTAAAAAAAACTCAAATGGTATGGTAAAATGTTTTATTTTTACTATTAGTATAAATTTTTACCCACTTTCTATAGTTATTTTCTATTTTTGACCTTATGGACTAATTGCGCAGTGGTGAGACTTGATTTTTAGTGGTTTTTTCCAGTATTTTTACGAATTTCCAGTGTTCTAACACCCATTCATGCCTTCAACATGTATATTATTTCACCGACATACATGATAGGTTCACTCCGCTTTCAATTCTTGCATCGTCCTATGACTGTGGTCCATACACCCTAGGCACAAACCCTTTTCTTAGCAACACACAACCTTCTCACTGCTACTAGAAGTGTCATTATTAAGTGGTAGAGACTTACCAAACATGGGTGCCCTAGTTAAAATGTTTGTGTAATTTGGTGCCCATGTAGAATTTAATCCATAGGATCAGGAGTTACTTATAGTCCCAATATGACTTTGCGTTCGAACCACATTTTATTACTCACAAGCATTCTAACTATTACCTATGGGACTCTACTCGAGTCTTGGTTAATCTCTTTTATGACTCCCAAAAAAATGAAAAGATTGTCGAGTGAACTTGTCTCTTTCACACTCGCTAATTTTTTTTGAAAGGATGTATAATTGGTATAAGTTTAACCATTTTCTAGACCAAGTAGACTAATTACGAAAAATGAATACTCGAGTCACCATTGGCTAGAAGAGTTCTCCTGGGTATTTTTTTATACTTTTTCCAACCTACAGGACTAAATCTACAAAAAATGACATTTTTTGAGTTAAGTTGTAATTTCATTCCATCATCCTTCTTGTATTGTTGAGCCTACTGTCGGTTCTCGCTTTCTCATTATAAGCCTCTTGCCTCCACAATTTTCATCACTAGTCAAGCAATTCCTTCCATATATCCTTTGCAACTCCTTGACACCCTTTACCCTTAGAGGAAACATTCCCCTGAGTGTCCATGCCCCTCATAAACTTTCTTTCATTGAGAATAGGTATGTTCCACTACTTGGAACTAGTTAATTACTCACGACACTCATTTCCTCTCCTGTATCATAACATTTATTTTCCTATGAAAAACCAAAAAAAAGATGGGAGGGAAAATAATATTATCTCTTATCGGCAGCAGTCATGTTGCCTTTGAACAAAGAACAAACTTTTGAGTCCATTTTCATTGAAAGTTTGGGTATAGCATGACCTTAGGAAGCTAAGCTTGTTACTTAGAGTTTACTCCTCCAAATGGTTATTCTTCAAGTCCCTATGGAGAGTTTGTTGATGCCTCCTACGTCACAAACTTTTATCAATGATCATTATCAAGTCTATGTTTCTTGAATTATCCATGTCTCATGCTCTTTTTCAAAGGAATTCTATAAGCTTGTGTCAACCATTTCTCATAACTCTTTACTTTGCATGTCGGTGATACCCTCAATGTATCTCATAATCACATGAATTTATTGTCCTACCTTGCACCTTGAGACTACTTTCATCATGGGTAGGTAACTTTGAACCCAACAGATGACATTTCCTCATTGGTCACTGACTGGGGGTTTCCCTTGTGTTCAACGACAATAAATCTATTCACACATTGGGATTTGTGCAATGTCTTGGATTCCATTAGCCCTATTGGTGGTTTCCTCATCTTTGTCGATAGTTTTCCTTATTTCTTACTATTTAGAGGGTCTCTTTCATGCACTACATGCATCTAGTGCATGTAAGGGACGCATGTGGTTATTGGTTCATGAACATCCTATTCATATGAGATCCTCCTCATCATCAACCTATTGCTTTGTAACTAGTTCTGGATGATGAGAGATTCCTTAATTCTCTCCTTTCAGCGAGTCTCCTTCTATCGACTTCAGCTGAACTATTATGGAAATGAGACCTACAGTCCTATGAGTACCTAGAGGTTTATAGTCATCAATGGAAGGTTCTCCCACCATCGACAGTTGGGAATATATCATTGTCTCCTAATTGATGGATTCTTCAAGTGTTTGACCTCAACACCATTATTCACATTTGTGGAATGTACTTGGTGCCTTGACACTTAGTTTAATTATCGGTGGGTTTTCTCGAATTTGTTAACGGTATACCTTAATGACCGGTAATCAAACAAAGTCTCATTGTGTTCGACCTCAAATCCTCTATTCACATTATGTAGACTTTCACCTTCGGAGGATAGTGTACAATACCTCCAGCTTGCAGTAGCAAAATTCCTTATCTATTGTTGTCTTTCATTGGACCAATACCTATATGACTTCAGTGATCATGGGAGATCAGATTGTACTCCATTGTATACAGATATCTTCAGTTGATTTTGAGACTGGACTCCACTGTGTCTTCTTCATGACTATGAAAGCATATGGAATATGTCCACTTTGTATTTCCTATTCATGGCCATGAACAACTATTTGATGTATTTCTACATGGATCTGCAGTGTAATTCAGATTGGAATCCATGTGAACAAAGTCATTATGGATTGTAATATTCTCATGAGTAACTAGTACTTCCAGTTGAGTCTTCATTACTCCACTTCTGGGAATTATAATGTATTTCTACCAACTCATATAGTCCTTTGACCACACACATTAAGGGGCATCTATTACAACAAATTTTTCCTCACTCCATGCAACTTGCTTGGATGGCCTTCCATTTCCCTCTGCATACTTGAAGTCCCCTTTTTGTTCATTCAAGAGACAAAAATGCACATTGTTACACATATATGATCCCTATCATTTACACAACAAGTGTATATGTAGGTTTCTCCACTACATCGTGCATACATCAGTTTGGTGCTCAAAAATAAAAAATTATGTCGAGTTTCCATGCCATGTCATGAGATTCGTGATCCTTGACCTTCCATATACTGGAAAAACTATGAATCGGCCCTTCAGTTCCATTTGGAGGATAAAAATTAATCCATATCCAAGCCTTGAGGGGGATTTGACAATTCAAATTTGAGATCAACAAAACTCTAGAGAAATTTCACTTCATATTGAGTGTGCATCCCTTTGTCCTTGAAAGTTTGAACTTCTTGTGTTCAACCCCCAAGCTCTTCCTACTTTGTGATGGAGAACCTCATTGAATCCTATATATGAGCTTGATTTTGGGGAGGATTGAAGTGGTGGAGGCCCAGCTGGAGGGACTTATTTTCTCAATTTTTATATGTGTTGTTACATAAGTTTGTCACCTATGTACTTTTGTTGATCATTTTAATAAATATACTTTTTTCTCGTCCAATTTATATCTTGCAAATATTTGAATTATTATTCCATGGGAATATTTTTCATGTATGTTAATGTATTATGCTAATTTATATGTTGACATCATATATTATCACCATATTATTATGTATCTTGGTTGTTGAGGAAAAGTTGCAGGTATAAAGATTTGGGTCACGTGATCAATAGTGGTCTTCTTCGAACGTCTAGACTAAGTAGGATTTTAGCCTTGTCTTGTTATCAATTCATTTATATAGCATACTTGATATTAGAGTTGATTTTTGGGTGTTGTTCCGTCTGTTTTGGTTTTCCCTTAGCCATAGAGATATTTTCCTCATAACACAACTAATACCTCTTTTGGATCTATCATGTGTAGTTGGATGTGAAACCTACAGAAGACATTGATGTATACCTAGACTAACTGATTGGAGAATTTCCAGAGCTACAAGCATCTGAAAATGAGGTTCTATCGATATCCCAAGGGATCGAAGTAATCTATGAGTTCCTAGAAAAATCCATCCCAAGTCATGATGTTTGGATGCATTGGAGAGACAAGTTCACCGATGTCGATGACCAAGGAATAATTCTCCAACTGAGTATCCCACCAATCTTGTGCAATTCGCTCCAATTGTAGGCTTTTTATCTGAAGTTTCATGTCTTTGGCCATCCTGGGACATTCCTTGAAGTAGGTGGAAATACTACAAAGCCAAGAGTCAATAGTATCTACATTCATTTGGCCCGAAAATTTTGGCAATTGAAAGCATGTATTGAGTTGCATGTGTGTTAGAGATCAGAATTACTGCATACATAGTATTTCATATAGATCCATAGTTAAATCTTGAATTAGTGTGGTTACATTAGATGTGAAATCCTCCATGGATGGATCCTTTCATTATGGCATGATTTTAATTCACCACTTATTTCACTATGAGGATAAACGTTGTGAAGAGAGACAATTAGAACCTGAGCGCACTAAGGAAGGAATTTCCTATGCTAAGAAGGGCCCGTTCAGGTCTCGTCCAGAGGATGCATTGAAAAACTCTGAAGAGGGCGTGTGGATAAATCCTGAAGGGGTTTAATTGAGGAGGGAACAATGACATGCTGAAGAGACGTGCATTGAAACCCCTTGATAGATCATGCACTAGAAGCCATGAAGAGGGCGCACTGGAAGCCTTGACAAGGATGTTGGACTATGAGAAAAAAAATTAAACTGGTGGATTTCTTCTCATCTAAATCTCATTTTCAAGTGGAAATTGGTTGGGATATAGGCTCTGATACCAATTGATTTGAAATGAAAACCTGAAAATGCATGTAGAAACACAATGCGCACTGGAAAACAAAACAAAGATAACACTGCAGAGAATACAAAATTGAGAAGACAAGATTGAACAGAAAATGACTATCAATATATTCAATAAGAGAGGGGTTCCCTTTATTAGGTTAGGCGAATTTTTCCTTTGCATTATTAGTTGCTACAAATGGAAGTTCTTGCTTTATTCCGGAGCACCCTGCTCAACAATATTGGTGAGAGTTGTTTACAACGCAACTGACTCACACAAACTAACATACTAATAGTAATTCTAGAGAAACTTTCTCAACTAGACTAGCGAGGGTTGTTCACAATGTAACTAGTTGACACAACTAACATACTAACTCTTTATTAGGAAGTTCCCTTCTCAACAAGACTGGCAAGGGAAGTTTACAACATAAGTTACTAAAATCCTACTAAACATTCTCATGTTGAGTGGGGAAGGAAGGGGTGGGTCCTTCCTGATATATATATATATATATATATATTGGAATTGTTACATAGTTACAATAATTACCACCTATTATACAATATTCCACCAATTTCGTAAACCAACACCACTAAATATTTACATAAGTAAATTTTAGTTTTACATTTTATTTTAAATGATTTTTGTCACATTTTAACAATCTCCACCTTGAAAACAATTTATGTAGTATTCCGGATATAAAATAGTATGCAGAAAAAAAACATTTTAGCATAGAAAAGGCATAGAAACAATGATATAACTAGAGCAATACCAGAATAACACCAGAAAGAGAACCTTGATTAATTATAGCAATGTTCACTTGCCTCTTAGAGGGGGAAACCTCAAGTAGAGAATATCTCTATTACAATAATCTCTAAGACAATATTTCTCATACCCTTTATTCCTATTTATACTAAATCTATCTATCCAAAAGAACAATCTAGGGGAGATCCTTCTAGAAGTGGAATCTTCTATTAGGTCTTCTTACATTTGACTTATTCCTCCTTATTGCTAGGCCTTATTAATATTGGCCTTTATTACATGGAATTATATTATTCTACCTACGTGAGGGGTTAGGGAGGTTAGGTCCCTAACATGCCCTCCCCCTTGAAGAACAACCTTGTCCTAGAGGCTTAAGATGAGAAAATTGTTGTAGAATGGTGGTCGGTTCCTAGGTGGAATCTCCTGCAGTTTTATCTTTCCATTGGAATAAAACTTCATTTATGGTGCGCTGACATAGATGGCACTCTCGCTGGGCCAAGACTACTTGTGGCTGTAACCATATGGAACCTTCTTCATCCAACTCAGGGAGACTAGTTTGAGTTTGGCACTTAGTTCCAATCACATTATTTAAGAAGGAAACATGAAAAAAAGGTTGGAGCTTTGACTGACTGGGTAGAGCTAACTGATAGGGCACTGATCACACATGCTTGAGCACTGTATAAGGACCATAAAATTTGGGCGCAAGTTTCTGACAATGTTCATCTTTGAGTGAAGTCTTCTTATAAGGTTGTAGTTGAAGAAACACGTGGTCCCCTTCAACAAAATGTCATTCGGAACGACCTTGATTTGCTTGTTTCTTCATGTGGTTCTGAGCCATGACCAAATTGTCTTTGAGGGCATGAAGAATACCCTCACGGATGGTAATATTTTTTTCAACCTCCTAAACCTTCGAGACCCCTAGAATATATGAGAGAAGCAATGGGGGATTTTGGCCATAGACTGCTTCAAAATGAGTCATGCAATTAGTTGTATGGAAAGATGTGTTGTACCACCATTCAGCTAGGGGCAACCATTGAGCCCATTGATTTTTCCTCTCATATGAAAAACACCTCAAATATGTTTCCAAACACTTGTTGACAACTTCAGTCTGGACATCCGTCTGGGGGTGATAAGCAGTGCCAAGATGCAATTGGGTGCTCTGTAGCTTGAACAATTATTGCCAAAAATTGTTGGTGAAAGTGGGGTCTCTATCAGAAATAATAGAATTAGGCATGCCATGAAGCTTGAAGATATTATCCATGAAGATTTGAGCCACTCTGGTGGTTGTAAATGTGTGTTGAAGAAAAAAAAAATGACCATATTTGGAGAGACGATCTACGACCACCATGATGACTGACTTATTTCCCGATTTAGGTAAGCCCAGAATGAAATGCATAGAAATATCTTGCCAAATAGAAGGGGGAATCAGAAGTGGTTGGAGTGTTCCCAGATATTTGACATTTTCTTCCTTGTTGCATTGACAGACCTCACATTTAGCTACAAAGGTGCAGACGTCCTATTTCACACAATCATATAAAAAAGAATGTTTGACCCATTCATAGGTTTTGGTAAACCCTGAATGATCGACTATGGGTGAGGCATGAATTTTAGATAGCATTGTGGATTTAAGTTATGATTTCTTGCATAAATACAAATTGACTTTGTAGCGAAGCTCTTCATTGTGCCAAGAGTACCTTGGAGAAACTGAAGAATTGTGTTGCAATTGGTGGAACATGCGAGAAATTTTGGGGTCTTGCAGCCATTCCTAATGAACAACTTGGAGCCAATCTGGTACAATGAAGGAGAGGGAGAAAAGGGACACGTCTTCTTCATATTTATGAGAAAGAGCATCACCCACGACATATTCCTTTCCCTTCCTGTAAATGATCTCATAATCATAACCAAATAGCTTGGTCACCCATTTTTTCTATGTCCGGGATGAAATTTGTTGTTCCAGGAAATACTTAAGACTTTAATGATCAATTTAGATTTGGAATCATTGACCCAATAAATAAGGAAGACAGAGATCCACAACATGCATAATAGCTAACATTTCCTTTTAATAAATGGATTGGACCAAATGTCGCTCAGAAAGTTGTTTTCTAGTGAAGTCCAAAGGCCTACCATCTTGCATGAGGATGGCTCCAACTCCTTTCCTGGAAGCATCACAATCAAATACAAATGTCTTTGTGAATTTTGGAAGTTCTAGGACAAGGGTCGAGAACATAACATCTTTCCAGTCTTGGAAGGAATGATCTGCAGCTAAAGTCCAAACAAAAACATTATTTCTAAGGAGAGAAGTGAGAGGAGATGCAATTTTCCATAATTCCAAACAAACTTCCTATAATATCCAGTTAAACCCAAAAAAAAAATGCAAGATCTTAAGAGTTTTAGGGCGAGGCCAATCTTGCATAGATTCAATTTTATTAGGATCCACTCGGAAACCATCCTTTCCGACAATATGACCTGGGTATTCTACTTCTGAGGCACCAAAGGAAAATTTAGATTGTTTGAGGAAAAGTTGGTGCTTAGAGAGTAAATGGAGAACTTGATTCACATGGGAGATATGGGATGGGGAAGTTTTATTATAGATGAGATTATAATCAAATAAAACTAAGGCAAAATGATGGAGAAAAGGATGGAAGACATGATTCATAAGACTTCAGAAAGTGGAAGGAGCATTACACAATCCAAAGGGCATTACCAAGAATTCATAATGACCCTCATGAGTGTGAAATCTAGTTTTGGGAATGTCTTCATCTTTCATACGGATTTGGTGGTATCCAGAACATAGATCAACTTTGGTGAAGTACTGAGCACCACTCAATTCATCCAAGAGGTCATCAATGGTAGAAATGGGGAATTTTTCTATGATTGTGAGTTTGTTGAAGGTGGAGAAATCAGCACACATGCACCAACTACCTTCTTTCTTGAGTACCATGACCACAGGGGAAGAATAAGGGCTAGTATTGGGACGGACAACAACGAATTCTAGTAATTCATGAACAATTTTCTAAATTTCATTCTTTTGGGAAAAGGGATGATGATAAGGGAAAACATTGGGAGGAATATTGCCCATGATGAGAGAGATGGAATGATCATGGACTCCTCGGGAAGGGGGAAGTTCTTTGGGAGTGGTTAAAATAACTTGGTGGTTGGAAAGGATAGATTGGAGGTCAAGATGCACAAAATGTGTTAAGCCCTAATATTGGCTCATTACCCCTTAACTGGGTCATGTTATATTAGTAATTTTATTTTATTTATGTCGGCTTTAGGGAATTAGTTGTAATTATACCTCCTAGTCTCCTATATATACCAAGGATACATTTTCATTTTGAATCATCTTGTACTTGAACATTTAAGTGGGGTAAAAGGAGGTTTCCCCCTTGAAGAGGCTTATTATCTGAAATTGTCTCTTTTTCAAGGCGTTGAGTACTTTTCCTGAGGTTTTTCTATGCTATATTGATGTTTGGTTCTTAACATATGGTATCAGAGCTCAAGGTCTTGGGGTTTCACTGCTACATCTGAGACACCGTGGAATTTTTTCTATAACTTTTTTTATACAATGTTTAAGAAGGAACAGCTTGGAGGATATTTATCATATGGATCAAGATACGTTGGGTTCAAAATTCATCTCCTGAGGCCTTATACTTTTGGAGATACAGCCTGTACAAGATAGGGTTCTGGAATCATCCTGAAATGAGTCATTGCGGAATTTTCTCTATAAAAAAAAATTTGTAATGTTTCAGACCCTGAACTCCAAAGTCCATTTACAGAAATTAGTAAGGTATCTTTGGTAAAACTTTGTACTTCTAGGTCATCTTAAATTTGTAGATACACCTTGTGTAAGATAGGGTATCTGACTAGTCCTATTGACTAGTCTCAAGAAGGTGTTCCAAGTAAAACAATCATAACTTCTTGCTAGAGTATCCAAATTGAGTGGGACTGGTTGCATTGG
>ML778791.1:589161-601433 GCA_009831015.1 Picea engelmannii
GAAACATAAATGGATATACTTTTATGTTTAAAATCAACAATTTATAAACTGTGTACCTTCATGGTTTCCAATCTTTGTGGCCTTCACAAGAGTTTGCATTCTACTGATGGATCTTCCTCCAAAAATGGGGTGGATCTTTCACTAAAATTAGCAACCAAATTCTGATGCATCCATAGGGGTTCAAAAATCAGCTCCTCGAGTGGCACCCTCATTCTTCCTTCCTTGTAGAATGACCATCAAATTGGAAAGAAATACAACTCCTCCTTTGTTTTTCGCGGAAATAACCAGCGCAGAATGACCATACACTCTAATAGAATTCTCAATCACCTCTTTCACCTTTTCATACCACTTGTCGATGTTTTAAGATCCTAAACACAATAACTACCAACCATTATACAAACTTCCAACGGTTTCTTAAACCAACACCGCTAAATATTTACATAAGTGAATAAAAGTGAATTTTAGTTTTACATTTTATTTTAATTGATTTTTGTCACATTTTAACACCGAGGGGTTTTCAAAATCCATTTATGCATTCAAAAGCACAATTTAAACAACATAAAATTGTCATTTTCGCATATTTATGTCACCTAATTTGGGTGAAAATGAAAAAACTTAGAACGTAAAACATTTAGACAACGCCCAAATTTAATCCAGTGTCTTTTGACTAATTCTTGGAACTCTTCTTTCTCCACCAAACTAGGATTAAATTTGAAAGGGATAGCAGAGTTATTAGCCTACTCCTCCAATTAAATTAGGTTGGGAGACTCATCAAATCTTCTTCTTATTTTTACCCAAGTCCTTATTTTATCTATTTCGGGTAGAATTTGATCTCTTTGACACTCCATCTCTCCTTCATGTGTTGTTCGTATGGAGGTGACTCTAAAATATAAAAGTATATATTATTGTAATAAAAATTTCATAATATTATATAAAATAATTCAAATTAAATAGGCTTTGCCTCACCAAAATAAAGTTACATTAAATTATTATATAAAATAATAAAAGAATACTTACATTAAAAAAATAAAACATAACAAGTAAATAAATTATAAAATACTAAAAAAGTACACATAGAGAGGGATCAAATTTCTTAAGGTGTATTTTTTTATCATTTAGTATTGATGTAGGAGCATCGCCAACAAAGCACAAGAGGAAGATGGTTGGGTGCACTAGCGCGTATTTTGAAATATTTTGAATTCCAAAGATTTGTGTATTAATGTAATATCTGGAAAAAAATTTGATTTATGAGCGTCTTTAATGATCGGAGGTTGATCCATCACGTAAGATCGATGGGGGGGGTGTATTTTGATTTGATATGAAGGATTGCAGCACAGATATAGAGCGTTCGCTCTTATCTATCTGACTTGAACATTTATTGTAATAAATATTTAGTAGTTGAAAGCTTTTATTTCGAGAGGATAGTTGTAGAGTAGTTGGAGGGAAGAACTCGAAGAGTCCCTTTGTATAAAGCTTTGTAGTATTTCCAAAGAGTGGTTATTGATAGAATACAGTTGATCAGTTGTTGAATCTAATGTGTAGAATGCCATTGTAGTCAAGATCTAGGAGATGCAAAGACGTAGTGCATGAATGTATGTAAGGTTCAGTTGAATGAATATAGCTGAGGAATATTGTCCCAAATGTGTGTTATTATTGTGTCTATCTGAATAAGTGAATGGTAGATATTTGTTTGGTTTCAATTCTATGTTATTCCTTGTTCTTGTATCCATGAATGCATTTACGGGGTTGAATATATGAGTCACTATGGAGAGTGAATAAGTTTCAATTGTTTCTCTTCTTTGAGTGATTGCAAGGTGTGAATAACATCCACAAGGAGTGCGTGATCAAGTTTGTTTCGACTCGAAGATTAGAAGAGGTAGAACGAAACTTATGTATGCAAGGAGTACATTGATATCTACAAGGAGTGTGTGACATAGTTTTCAAACTCAAAAGATCAAGGAGAAATAGTGATATTTTAGTCATAGAGGAGAGAATTTGTTGGAGAACAGTCGCGGGGAGTGAGAGATCATTCATAGAGGAGTTGAGTGTGGAGGAGAACCCGTTGCAAGGTGTGCACAGGTCGGGATTTCAACTAAGTGTCAAAGAGAGTGTTCTGAGGAACAAGAGAAAGTCGAAGAAATAAAGCTCGGGAGGGAGAGCGACTAAAAATATTGAAGGAGAGGATCCTTGAAGTCTCCACCAAAGTCAGTGGACAAGATTCGTTCTAGAGGGAGACGAACGATTCCAGACTGTCAGATCTGGGGGAACTGTGCAGGAGCTAGTTGTAAGACATATCGACACTTCGGAGTTCGAGAAGTTTGAAGGTTTGGTGAAAGAAGAGCCACGGAGTTCGAAGACTGAATTTGGGAATTGATCTCAGTCGTTGATCTCGAGGAGAACATGTGGAAGTGTATTAAGGAATCCAGAAGTTGGAGGTTCGGAGGTTCGTGGAAAAGGGAATTAGAGTGGAGCCATCAAATCTGAAGAGACTTATGGCGGAAGTTCGAATATTTGAATTAGAGTGCTTCAGGAATAACCGAAAGTAGAGCTCAGGATATCCCCGAAGTCTGAATTGTGAAGGGATAGACCCACAGTCATAGTCGTGGTCACTTGGGGGGGGGGGGGGGGGNGGGGAATGTGTGTGTGTTGAGTGTTTGAGGACCTAGAGGGACCTGAAGAGTCAATACGACTCAGGATTTGAAGATCCAAGACCGGGAGGTCGCGTAGTCCCAAGGGGGTCTACGCCAGAGTGGTATCATAGCTAATACGGAATTGATTTATCTAGAAAGAGAAGTAGGTTGGTATCGACGAGAGGTATCAGATACGTCATCACAATTCCTCCTATAAGATGTGTTGAGCCACCCGTAGCAAACAGAGTTATGGAAAGGGAGATGAGATAATTGTGTGTGAGGTTGGATGCCATGGAAATAGCACAAAGGAGAGCACCTGATGTTGGAGACATCAATGATGTAGAAAATGAACAAGTAGAGGTAGAAGAAGTGGTAGTTGAAGATGTTGTGGAAGAATGCTTGTTGGAAGCGGTTGTCAAGTTGGGAGCCAGAGTGAAGATGGACGTCCCAATGTATGAAGGTAACTTAGACACAGAGGAATTGCTTGATTGGATATGAGCAATGGACAAGTATTTCGACTATGAATATGTCAAGGAGGAGAAAAAGGTGAGACATGTTGTCACGAGGTTGAAAGGACATTAAAAAATGTGGTGGGATGAACTGCAGGTCGACAGGAGGAGCAAGGGAAAACAAAAGATTAAGAATTGGGATAGGATGGTAGCCAAACTAAAGGAGAAATTCATACCTAAACATTACCAAATAAATCTATTCAGGAGGATGTCGAACCTGAGATAGAAAGGGATGAGTGTGAAGGAATACACAAAGGAGTTCTACAGATTGAACATCAAGGTTGGACACACAGAGAGAGAGAGAGAGATGAAGAGAAAGTTGTCAGGTACATCAATGGCCTGAGATATGATATCCAATATGAAATTAGCATGGCAACAGTAATAACAATAGAGGATGCATGTCAAATTGCGCTGAATGCAGAATAGAAGTTGGCCAGGAAGCAGAGTCAAAAAAATAGAGGTCGAAGCTTGAACAGGGGCAAAGGAGTTGCCTAGGACAAAGCACAAAAGCCCAAAGACAAAGCAGAGAAACCACATAGTCACTCTGAGAGAGGAGGAAGTTCCCGAGGAAGGTAGAGTGGTGGTAGAAACTCTTTTTCTAGAGGA
The DNA here is from genome assembly GCA_009831015.1 of Picea engelmannii. Classification (NCBI taxonomy): domain Eukaryota; kingdom Viridiplantae; phylum Streptophyta; class Pinopsida; order Pinales; family Pinaceae; genus Picea; species Picea engelmannii. The sequence goes on from ML778791.1 coordinate 592,907, forward strand.
AGAGGAAGAGACGGAGGAGGAGAATTAATGTGTTATGCCTATGGAAAAACATAACACATGTCTTGGGATTGTCCCGAGAGGAATAAAGGAGGAGGTGCAGCTCACATTTTCGGAAGCACAGAAGCGAGATGTTGAGGCAAAAGGTGCAGAGGATGGGAAATCCTTGATGATGAAGAAGTTTTTTTTGAAGCAAGAGCTAGATATTGAAAATCCAACGCAAAGGAACAATTTGTTCAAGATAGCCTGCAAAATGAAGGACAGAGTTTGCAAGGTGATATTTGACAACGAGAGCACTGACAATTTAGTATCCACAGAGATGGTGGAGAAGTTAGAGCTGGAGAAAATTGCACACCTGACGTCATATAAAGTCTCATGGTTGCATAAAGGTCATTAGGTAACAATCACTAAACAATGCCTAGTTGAATTTAAGATAGGAGGATATAGGGATGAAATCCTGTGTGATGTGATTCCCATGGATGTATGCCATGTTTTGTTGGGAAGACCATGGAAGTATGACATAAATTTCATTCATGAGGGGAGAAGAAACACCTATATTTTGGAGAAGAATGGTAGGGCACACATATTGTTTCCAATAGAAGAAAATAAAGTGAAGGATGAAGCTAGAACGAGAATACTTATCATGAGTGGGAAGGAACTCCTAAATGAAGTAAGGAAGGAACAGGAGATGCAGTTTGTTGTAGTGAGGAAGTCGAGGGTTATCCTTACCAACACTTCAATGGAATATTTTCCTGAGGAAGTTAAGGAACTGTTAGAGAATTTTGATGACATTATAGTGGATGAGTTTCCAAGCTCGTTGCCACCTATCAGAAGTATCAGTCATCACATTGAATTGATACTAGGAGAAAACATGTCAAACAAAGAAACGTACAAGTTGACACCTCAAGACAATGGGGAGGTGAAAAGATAGGTTCAAGATCTGTTAGACAAATGATTGGTCAGAGAAATATTGAGTCCATGTGCAGTGCCAACTATATTGAGTCCGAAGAAGGATGGAAGATGGAGAATGTGTACAGACTCAAGGACCATAAACAAGATCACCATTAGATACAAATTCCCATTGCCAAGAATGGATGATTTGATGGATTTTCTAAGAGAGAACTAGTTTTCAAAGATAGATTTGAAAAGTGGATATCACTAGATAAGAATGAGGGAAGGTGATGAGTGGAAAACAGCATTCAAGACAAATGACGAGTTGTATGAATGGTTTGTTATGTCATTTGGATTAACAAACGCCCCGAGTACTTTTATGAGGCTAATGAATGAAGTGTTGAAAGATTTCATTGGAAAATTCGTGATTGTATATCTGGATGATATATTGGTCTTTAACGAGACTAGGGAGGAGCACTTGAAACATTTGACATTGGTGATGAGGAGGCTGCAGCAGGAGAAGCTGCTGATTAATATAAGAAACTCCTCTTTCATGAAGACAAAACTCATATATTTGGGTTTTGTAATTTATGCAAATGAGTTGAAGATGGATCCTGAAAAGGTGAAAGCAATCAGAGAATGGCCATCACCAATAAATATCTTTGAGGTAAGAATCTTCTATGGATTAGCAAGTTTCTATTGAAAGTTCATCAGAAATTTTTGCGGGATTAGTGCTCAAATGATGGATACAGTGAAGAAAAGACAGAAGTCTTTCAAATGGACAGAAGAGGCTGAGAGGAGCTTCAATATACTGAAGGAGAAAATAACGGAACAACCGATCATGGTATTATCGGATTTCAAAAAGACATTTCAAGTGAGATGCGATGCGACTAGAGTTGCAATTGGAGCAGTCTTAAGTCAAGAAAACAGACCTGTTGCGTGTTTCAGTGAGAAATTGAATGAAGCCAAGAAGAAGTACTCCACATATGACAAAGAGTTCTATGCTATAATTCAAGCCTTGAAGAAATGGAGGCACTATCTCATACCAAAGGAGTTTGTTTTGTATAGCGATAACTAAGCTTTGCAATTCATAACAAAACATGAGAAGTTAAACCAAAGACATGCAAAGTGGATAGAGTTTATGTAGAATTTCACTTTTGTTGTTAAACAAATTTCTGGTAATTCTAGCAAGGTTGTTGATGCATTGAGCAGGAGAAGTTTAATTCTGTAGGAATTTCAGGTCAAGACCTTAGGTTTTGATCACCTTAAGGAAATGTACCATAGTGATCTAGATTTCGGAGAGGCATATGAAGCATGTGTGAATCATGTGCTCAGAGACAGAAGCCAATGGGCCGAATATCTAATTCGGGATGGGTTTTTGTTCAAAGGATGTCAGTTGTGCATACCAATATGTTCGATGAGGGATAATTTACTGAAGGAGAAGCATAGTGGAGGTCTAGTTGGAAATTTCGGCAATGAAAAAAAAAATTCCCAATTAAATGGTTCATATTATTGGCTAGGTATGAGAGAAGAGGTGAAAATATTTGTAAGCAAATGTAAAATTTGTCAGTATGTCAAGGGGAAGAAGCATAACACTGGGTTGTATCATCCATTTCCTATTCCATATAGGCCTTGGGATGCAATAAGCATGTATTTCGTGCTGGGATTTCCAAGAACACAAAGGGGGAGTGTTTCCATATTTGTGGTGGTTGACAAATTTTCAAAGATGGCACACTTTATCCCATGCTAGAAGACCAGTGATGCAACACATGTTGCGAATTTTTTTTTTAGAGAGCTTATGAGACTCCATGGATTGCCCAGGAGTATAGTTTCAGATAGGGATACCAAGTTTGTTGGTCATTTCTGGAGGAAATTGTGGAAGAAGCTGGGGACATGGCTATCTTTTAGTTCTGCATATCACTCGCAAATGGATGGACAGACCGAAGTGGTGAATAGAAGCTTAGGATATTTTCTAAGGAGTTTGGTCACTGAACACCATAGTCAGTGGGATCAAATTCTAGCACAAGAAGAGTTTGCATATAATGACTCAGTGAACAAAAGCACTGGAAAAAATTCATTTCAAATAGTGTATGGAATGAATCCTAGAGGAGTGTTGGAGTTAAGAGATCTGAAGCAGAGCAAATTTAGGAGTGCTGGAGCCGAAGACTCCGTTGCAGAAATGCAGGAACTTCATAATTAGATCAAGGAGCAGTTGAAGAAGAGCATCAATGAATACAAGCGCAGAGTTGATCAGCACAGGAGAAAGCTTGAGTTTTAAGTTGGAGATCAAGTTCTATCACATCTAAGGAAGGAGAGGTTCTCGAGGGGAACATATAATAAGTTGAAATTGAAAAAGATAGGGATGTGTAAAATCCTGAGAAGATTTGGAGAGAATGCTTATAAAATTGAGTTGCCAAAAGATGTGGGTATATCGCCCATATTCAACATTACAGACTTGTATCCGTACAGGGAGGATGGAGCCGGAAGATCCGAATATCGAAGGAAGATCCAGTGGGAGAAACAGATGCATGTAGAAAATAAGATGCAGATGGATAAGATCATAGATCAGCGAGTTGGTAAGAAGACCAGAAGGAGAATGTATTTTGAATATTTGGTGAAGTGGAAAGGACGACCAGTAGAAGATGCTAGGTGGGTTGTTGAAGCAGACATCCAAAAGCATGTAAAATAGGTGCAAGAGCTCATGGATAGGAGTCCATGAATTTTTCATCCAGAGGAGTATGATGTAGGAGCATCGCCAGTAAAGCACAAGCAAAAGACAGTTGGGCACATTAGCGCGTATTTTGAAATATTTTGAGTTCCAAAGATTTGTGTATTAATGTAATATCTGAAAAACATTTTGATTTATGGGCGTCTTTAATGATCGGAGGTTGAGCCATCACGTAAGATCGATGGGGGGATGTGTTTTGATTTAATATGAAGGATTGCAACACAGATCTAGAGCGTTCACTCTTATCTGTCTAACTCGAACATTTATTGTAATAAATATTTAGTAGTTGATATCTTTTATTTCGATAGGATAGTTGTAGAGTAGTTGGATGGAAGAACTCAAAGAGTCCCTTTGTATAAAGTTGTGTATTATTGCCAAAGAGAGGTTGTTGATATAATATAGTTGATCAGCTGATGAATCTAATGTGTAGATTGTCATTGTAGTCAAGAGATAGGAGATGCAAAGAAGTAGTGCATGAATGTATGTAAGGTTCATTTGAATGAATATAACAGAGGAATATTGGCCCAAATGTGTGTTATTATTATTTCTATCTGAATGAGTGAATGGTAGATTTTTGTTTGGTTTCAATTCTATGTTATTCCTTGTTCTTGTATCCATGAATGCATTTACAGGGTTGAATATATGAGTCACTATGGAGAGTGAATAAGTTTCAATTGTTTCTCTTCTCTGAGCGAGTGTCAGGTGTGCATAACGTTCTCAAGGAGTGTGTGATTGAGTTTGTTTCGACTCGAAGCTCAAAAGAGGTAGCACAAAACTTATGTATGAAAAGAGTGCATCGACATCCACAAGGAGTGCATGACAGAGTTTTCAAACTTGAAATCTCAAGGAAAAATAGTGTGATTTTAGTCACAGAGGAGAGGATTTGTTGGAGAATAGTCACAGGGAGTGTGAGATCATTCACAGAGGATTTGAGTGTGGAGGAGAACCCGTTGCAAGGTGTGCACAGGTCGAGATTTCGATTAAGTGTCCAAGAGAGTGTTCTGAGGAACAAGAGAAAGTCGAAGAAGTAAAGCTCAGGAGGGAGAGCGACTGAAAATATTCAAGGAGAGAGGATCCCTTAAGTCTCCACCAAAGTCAGTGGAAAAGATTTGTTCTGGAGGGAGACGAACGATTCTAGACTGTCAGATCTAGGGGAACTACACAGGAGTTAGTCATAAGACATCTCGACACTTCGGAGTTCAGGAAGTTTGAAGGTTTGGTGAAAGTAGAGCCGCGAAGTCTGAAGACCGAAGTCGGGAATTGATCTCAGTCATTGATCTTGAGGAGAGCACGTGGCAGGGGATTAAGGAATCCAGAAGTCGGAGGTTTGAAGGTTCGCGGACAAGGGAACTAGAGTTTTGTGAAGTCACGAAACCTGAACTATAGTGGAGTCGTCAAATCCGAAGAGACTCGTGGTGGAAGTTCAGATATTCGGAGAAGAGCACTTAGGGAAGAACCGAAAGTAGAGCTCGGGATATCCCCGAAGTCTGAATCGTGAAGGGATAGAACCATAGTCATAGTCGTGGTCACTTGGGTGGGAAAGGGGCATGTGTGTGTGTTGAGTGTTCGGGGACTGTGGAGGGACCCGAAGAGTCAATCCGACTGAGGAGTTGAAGATCCAAGACCGGGAGGTTGCGTAGTCCCAAGGGGATCTAGGCCAAGTATGAAGGACATAATACATGACATAGAAATAAATTACATCTTAAGAAATTCGATCCCTCTGCGTGGGTGCCTATTTTTGATAAGGTATGATACTGAAATAAAAAAAAAAACCAGTATTTTAATTTAAAAACATTCAAAATGAAGTAACCAATCTTTAAATTGATTTTGATAACTTTTTCGCTAACCGTTAGGTTCACTCAAGTTATATATTAATGTAATTTTAAAGTCACTATTAAACACATAATTTAACTAATAAACTCTACCCTACACCCGTAGATTATTAAAAATGTAGTAATGAAAATATAACTTAATCAAGTGGTCTAGTGTTCTTTCTATAACAAAAATTCAACTTTCTAAATATAAACTTCGATTATTAAAAATGTGGTAGTGAAAATATAACTTAATCAAGTGGTCTAGTGTTCTTTTTATAACAAAAATTTAGCTTTTTAAATTTAAACCTCGATTATTAAAGATGTGGTATAAAAAATAAAACTTAATCATGTGGTATAGTGTTATTTTTATAACAAAAATTCAACTTTCTAAATTTAAACCTCGATTAAAGATGTGGTAGTGAAAATATATCTTAGTCTCTTATTCTTTTTATAAAAAAATAATTCAATTTTAATAACAAAAATTCAACTTTCTATATTTAAAAAACCTTTTCTTACACATATTCATAGAAATTGACACAAAATATTCCAACCGAACCTATGTTCAATCATTGTCGGTATAGTCAACGTTGAGTAACCCTACCTATTTTGGTAAAAAGAAGCCCCTACCTATTTTGTCAACCATTTAAGAACTTTCGATGCGATTTTTAATTGCGTCCACTATCCACCTATTTTTATGTCCACACCTATTTTTATCTCAACCATTTAAGAACTTTGGACGTGATCTTTTTTATTCTTATAAATATATATAGAGAGAGAGAGAGCACCCGTGCACCCTATATTATCATTCTTAGGAATTTTCGACGCCTTTCCAAGCATTTTTTAATTCTTATTTTAAAAATATATGATTCAACCGATTAGGGGTTAGGGAAATTGTTTATTATGGGATAATTTGTTTGTTAAATACATTAAAAAAGTTTCAAAATATCAAAATTGTTTATTTTATTTATTTTGTGAGTAAAAAGTTGGTCCTTAAATTAATTCAAGTTGAGAGCTTACAAAAAGACTTGCGTCCTATTTACTTACAGAGATGTCTGCAGCCTATCTACTTGCAAAGATGTTTGCAACCTGTCTGCTTACAAAGATGTATGCACATTGTTTTCTTACAGAGATGCTCGCATCCTATCTGCTTACAAAAATCCCTGAACCTTATCGGTTTACAAAATTGCCTAAGATCAATGGGATCGGATCGACTATTCTGATCTCCTTCTCAATTTTGTGACTTCATGTCTTGACCGGATTGTTAGTTAAGATCTTCTCATGCACTAAAAGTCCAGATCCGCTTTCGTATTTCGCAATTTCGCGGCTTGGGCTAATAGCTGCCTCCATGCTTTGAACTCCCGATAGCCGAGTTCCTGAAATCTCCTCTCGCCCGATCCAAGGGACCAAATCGACGATTCAGATCTCCTCTAGCACGAACGACCCGAATTTGCTTTCGAGTTTCGCGATTTCACGTTTCGTGACTTGGGGGTGTAGCTCCCTTTATGCTCCGAGCTCCCGAAACCCGAGTTCTCGAAATTTTCTCTCGTCAGATCCATGGGATCAGATCGACGGCTGAGATCTCCTCTAGCACCAATGGCCCAGATCCGCTTTCGCCTGTCGTGATTTCACGACTTGGACAGACAACGCCTTCTATGCTCCAAACTCCTGAGACCCGATTTCCAAATATGTGCTCCAATCCGATCTGTGGGACCAGATCAACGGTTGAGATTTCCTCTAGCACCGACGGTCCCGATCCGCCCTCGCATTTCGCGATTTTGCATTTCGTGATTTCGCGACTTAGGCATACAAACCCCTCTATGCTCCAAATTCCCAAAACCTGAATTCTTGATATAAGCTCGCGTCAGATCTATGGGACCAAATCGACAGTTGTGATCTCCTTTAGCACCGACGGTCCATATCCACCTTCGCATTTTGCGATTTCGTGACTTGGGCATACAACTCCCTCTATGCTTCATATTCCCGAAACTCGAATCCCTGATGTATGCTCGCGTCAAATCTATGGGACCAGATCGACGATTTTGATCTCCTTTAGCACCGACAGTCCAGATCCGCCTTCGCATTTCGTGATTTCGCATTTTTCGATTTCGTGACTTAGGCATACAACCCCCTCTATGCTTCAAATTCTCGAAACCCAAATTCCTGATGTATGCTCACGTCATATTTATGGGACCAGATCAACGGTTGTGATCTCCTTTAGCACCGACAGTCCAGATCCACATTCTCATTTCGTGATTTCCCATATCGCGATTTCACGAATTGGGCAGACAACCCCCTCCATGCTCCAAACTCTTGAAGCCCGAGTGGCCGAGATTCTCTCGCATTAGGTCAATGGGACTAGAAAAACGATCCAGATTACCTCGAGCTTCAATGGTCCAGATCCTCTCACTCTTGTCATGACTTTGCAAATTTGGGAAGCAGCAACCTCCGTGCTTCTAACTCACAATTTCCACAATTCCTGAATCAACTGCCAACTTGTGCTCTTCTGCATTCGCTTCTGAGCTTCTGATCATTTCTAACTTTGAGGAAAAGCTAAGTTGATGAAGGTGGAGCCCTATCTAGAATAGGGTCATCCATCTGAGAAATCTCCTTGCATTGGAGCCAAAGGGGAGAGCATCGGGACTGCCTGGAATCATGGAGGATGATCTGTTGCATAGAGTCAACCCCTGCATTGGCCAAGCTGTCCGCAACTTTGTTTTCACTTCTTTGAATGCGAGAAGGGGTTAGAGTTAGAGAGGGTATGAGAAGAGCCTGGAAGTTGTAAAGAGGACTGAGGAGGCGCCAACTGGGTGTGATTTTCCATAGATCTCGGCCATTCAGGATTTTTATTGCCAGGTCTATTATGATTTTGGAGTCTCCTTCAATGATCAGGCAGGTGAGGTTTTGATCTACTGCTAATTGCACTCCTTTGATTAGACATGTGGAATTGTTGGTGTCGTATCCAAGATTTTCGACAATGAGGCTTTGAATTTGGCCGATGTTGTTTCTTATGACCGCACCATAGCCCGAGTGTCCTGGATTGCCTTTTGAAGCACCATCAAAGTTGACCTTAGGGAAGCCCTGCGGGGGGGGGGGAGCC
>ML778791.1:607669-621447 GCA_009831015.1 Picea engelmannii
ACATGATGTATACTATCCATCCATGGGTGTTGTATCTTCATGTGCATTTTCCTTCATGTCCAAATACCTTCATCAATCTTGCGGTCCAAAACCCATGACTAGGGTTGACATCAATGACAACAACCAATCTTCCAACAGAGAGGCCTTGATCAAGGATGACTGTAGCAGGATTCCATATGATGGCTAGGCATCCTGAAATCCCTTTGGATCCTGTTTGATAGGATTCACAGTTGCGCCAACATCTTTTGATGATGTCTTCTGCAGTTTTCCCTGCACATTTTGTCTCTTGAATCAGGAATATATTAGGGTCTTCCATTTTAATGCAGTTTCGAAGAATCCTTTGTTTGGATCTTCCATTTAGGCCTCTGATATTCTAGGTGAGGATCTTCATAGTTAACAATTTGGTGGGTGGGAAAAGGAGCTCTCCGAGAGCCTGTGGATCTGTCTCGAGTTGATCATATAATTTCCTGCCTCCCTTATTAGTTGATGAGCCAGTTTTATGCCCCTTCGTTTGTTGTCTTTTGGTTGTTTTCTTGGATCCAGGTTTGGGTCTGTGTTGATCCCCAGCCTAGATGTAGCCCCTGCTAATGAGTCTAGAAATACATTGTGAACTTTCCTGAGTTGGTCCTCTGGTAAGGTTTGGAGATCCTTCGTGTTGAGTGATTCCTCTAACCTATCTAGGTCGATTTCTTCTAGGTCCTACTCATCCATTGCCATGGTTGTATCTTCCTCTCTTTCTGGTGCTTTCCCTGAAGTTGGGTGAGTTTGTGGATCTGCTTGGTTTGTTGCGGTTTGATATTCTTGTGCCAGCCGGTCTTCATTGTTCTTGTTGGGTTCTTTTCCCACGGTCTTGTGGGGGTTTTCCACCTCTTCTGCCTCTGGGAGGCGGTTAAGGGCTTCAAATGAGTTATTATTTGGGTTCTTTCTTCCATTGTTGGTTATGGGCTTCTTATGCATTTGTCTTCTTCGGTTTTGAACCTGAGTGAATCCTTCCTTTGGTTTTTCTTTAGCTAGCCTCTTGGGGTGGGCATTGAAAGGGAAATCTCTGAAAAGGTGTCCATGTTCATGGCATTTTCAACATCTGAAAGGGATGTGTTCATCGTCTATGGTTTGGGCCCATTACTCATCTTGGTATTCTAAAGTAACTATGCCTGGCAGAGCTTTGGAGATGTTCATGTAGACACATATCCTAGCATAAGAGGTGTATTTTATTTTCTTAGTAGCTTCAAAAGATTTGACATATTTACCAAGGGTATTGCCTATGCCTAGTAAAATTTCCTCTAACCAGAACTCTTGGGGTAGGGAGTAGAGGCGAATCCATACTGGTGCGTATGCGAAGTTTTCTTTTTTCTAGGCAGAAGCAGTCTGTCCAAAAGCATAGGTAGAGGCCAGCTGAGTTGTAGAAGTATGGTCTCCCTTCAAAGATCTGGTCCTTGTCCTCCAGGTTGTAGAATATTACTGTAAAGAAACCTTTGGAGCTTAGCTAAAGCTCGTAGTCTCCCTTGGGGTTCCACCATGCCTTTATCCAGCGAGCTAGGTCCTTTTCTGAGGGCCAGAGACCTAGAAATTTTCCTATGAGGGCATGGTATCGCATGAACTACGTATGCTCCCCTATCCTGGTGGTTTTGATGACATACCTAGGCACAATCGAGGCTTGAGGGATACATTTTTCGGGTATCCAGACCCGAGCTTCTTTTGGATGTGAGGATTCAACATCCGTGTTCGATTCCTTGCTTATGTCCATTTCTTCCTGCATATATTGATCTCGTAAGTGCAATGGTGATTCAAAGGAAGGTCGATGCGCTCGCGAGTTCTCCGGATCGTTAGCAACGATGTTTTGGTAGGAGGGGGCTTTCGCCCCCTCGTTAGTTCCCATACTTCTGAGTCAGTTAGTGCTGCAGGGCTGAGGTAATCAGCGCGTTCCTGGTGAGTCAGAGAATGTCAAGAAAGGCAGGAGTTGGGAGCATGAAAAAACCCTAAAGTTGCAAAACTTCACCTTCATTGCATTATCCCAAAGGGTGCTTTTATAAGATATTAAAGAATCATATCAAAATTTGTTTATTAAAACAATCAAAATCTTAAATTTTCCCTCAAAACTATAAAAAAATATTTTAATATTAAAAAAATTCAAAATATCAAAATTCTTTATTAAAACTATTAAAATCTTAAATTTTCCCTCAAAACTATAAAAAAATATTTTATGGACTATGTAATTTTTATTTTTTTAATTCCAACATGCGGACCATGTAAGCCGAAAAACCGCTAGCACTTTGTAGCATATGAAACAACCTTCCTTTTTACTCTGTATATATGATATCCACAATAACGACAAACTGTAATTGAATTGATCCAAAAGCTCGTTCCAATAAGTTACTGTTATTACTATTTTTGAGTTTCTGGGTGCTATTGATCATAAGTTTATTATGGACGGTCGTAAGGTTTTTGCAGAGGAGATTCGAGGAGGAAATCATGCAACCGTTTGGAAGGCAGTGGATCGTGACAATAAACCAGATGGGAACATTAGGCCCACTGCATCGACAGTGAACCAGTTTAGGTCGGATTATGAATATTCAATTCGGCAACAGAATAGTTATATGGCGGCATATCAAATTCCTGCATCTCAATCAATTGCAAATCCGCCATCATCCTCGTCTGCAGAGTTGGGCCCGAAGTTATTTAATCGAAAGCCGGCCAGCGGACCAGCACAGCGACTTGATTATGATAATCAAAAAGATGCGAACAGCCGGCCAGCGGAGCAGTTTAGGTCGAGTTCTGGATATTCAATTTGGCAACAGCCTAGTTACCTGGGATCATATCAAATTCCTGCATCACTGTTATCTGCAAATCTCCCATCATGCCCGTTTCCAGGCATGGGCCCGAAGCTGTTCAATCGAAAGAATCCTTTGCCTCCTCATGACAACCCCAATTAGTGCATCCATTGCTTAGGTGCACGAGAGGGGTCGTGTCAGCCATTAATTTGTAAAATCTACAATTTAGTTATGTTATTTTTTTAGCTACCTTTATTTTGATTGTTCGTTCAGGGCATTCAACTGATAAAAATTATACAAACCAATTTTTTAAACGTAGAAGGTTTGTAAAGCTGTAAATGTGAAAGGTTTCTTTGTCCAAAACTCATCACTGCAATAAGCTTGTGTTGGAATATGCCAATTACTCCCGTTAAGGAGTTAATTAATTTTGGACAGCTCCAAGTTTAGAAAGTTATAGAAGAGTGTTTGTTAGTTCCAGTTAATTGAACAAAACTGTAAAATATCTGAGTCCCAGTAAGTTTTGTGTATTTAACCATCTATTCAGAAGTAACCAATTAAGAAGGCAGTGGTCTAAACGTTCTATTTTTTGAGGTATTCTGGTCACTCTTTTCTTTTGATTTTGCTGGGTGATGAATGGTTGGATCTGCCCATATTAGTATTCTTAAAGTTTTGCCCATATTAATACTTCTGGAGTTTTTCAACACTCTGAATCCATTTATACATTCAAAAAAACAATTTAAACAACAAAAAAAAAAAAAAAAAATTGTAAAATACTCTGATGTTTCTGTATGAATTCATACAACAACAGCTGTAAGGAATTCTCGCTCCTCCTCCTTCAGCTTACCAACTTTGTAAGTGTATAAATGCTACAATATATTTTAACTCTGTAAATATGTAAATACTGCAATATGCCTGAACTTTGTAAATGTGTAAATACTGCAATTTGCCTGAACTTTGTAAATCTGTAAATACAATATACTTTAACTCTGTAAATATGTAAATACTGCAATATGCCCGAACTTTGTAAATGTGTAAATACTGCAATTTGCCTGAACTTTGAAAATCTGTAAATACTGCAATTTGCTTGAGCTTTATAAATATGTAAACAAAAAAGCTTTATGGTTCTGATGCTTGAGTGTGATGTTTGTTTTATTACAGTTATTTTGCTTAAATTTTAAAATGGAGGGATGCGTAAGTTTTATAAATATTTATAGTTTGGATATACAATTAAGTTTATAATTTATAGTTTGGATATACAATTAAGTTTATTATTATTTAACCTAACGAGGCATGGAGGGCGAGGGAGAAATCGCACCAGATTTGAGTTGAATTGCACCAGAACGCACCAGGATACACCAGATCCGTATCTCGTTGAAAGTTGTTGTGGCATTGATGAGCGTGAAGATCATTCTATGTACGAAGAGGAAAAACAGGACGTCTGATATCAAATCGGCTACAAAGAAAGAACGCATCATATCTAAAGTGACCAGGTCTCACCAGAACACACCAGATCGTTCCAGATCTGAGTTTGATCGCAGAAGGCTCTACAGCAGCAAATCACACCAGATCACCTTTCATATTTATCGCACAGAACACACTTGCTTCGATTGCACCAGATGGAACTAGCAAAGCTGTATCAGATCGTACCTGCACAAACCCGACAACATGAAGGAAGCTATACTAGGCGTCCAGGCATCTGCGGTTTGGGTAGAATAGGTTTCAGAACCACTGTTTAGGTTGTTGTTGGGATGGAATTACAGATTTTAGTAATTGAGATTGCAGAGTGTTTTAGGCTCTTGACGGTTAAGAATCCATTTATGTATTAGAAACCCTAAGTTACCCAAAAAGGTAAAAAACCTAAAACGAGTACACGGATCCGATGAGCACACAATAATTTTAGGGATATACTAATCTGCGTAACATCCTACGGTCACACAATAAATTTAGGTATGGACTAATCTGTGTGCTCCTGTTGATTCTTAGGATGCCTGCAACAAGACGAACTTGACTAGATTGTGCGTTGCAGGAAACCCACGTAACAGAATCAACACGGGCACGCAGAAAAGTCTATCCCTCAATTTATTGTGTGCCCACCGGATGCCCGAAAGCACAATTGAAATGAGGATGTCCCATCCCGCAGCTCTAAGAGTTTGATCGAGAGCTCGGCTCTCGTAAGAATCCCAATCTAGGGTTGATTCGACCAATCTAGGGCAGATTTAAGAACTGGAAGCTGGAAGCCTTGAGATGTTGGACGAGAAAAGAAAATTAAATTGGTGGATTTTTTCTCATCTAAATCTCATTGTGTATAGGAAGATGGTTGGGATATCATCTAAATCTCATTGTGTAGAGGAAGATGGTTGGAATCTAGGCTCTGATACCAATTGATTTGAAATAAAAACTTGAAAATGTATGCAGTAACACAATGAGCACTGGCAAATAGAAAAATGGTAGCCTTGTATCTTGTATTCAAGAAAGATGCAAAGCATACGCTCTTGATTTGAAATGAAAACCTGAAAATGAATGCAGCAACACATTGTGCACTGGCAAACTGAAAAAAGGCAGCGTTGCAGATGCAAAGCATCAATCTATTCAATAAGAGAGTACAAAATTGAGAAGACAAGATTAAATAGAAAATGAGACCATCAATCTATTCAATAAGAGAGAGTTGTTACATAGGGAAGTGGATGCTTTATTCTGGAGAACCCTTCTCAACGAGACTAGGACACAAACTAACATACTAATATTAATTTTAGAAAACCCTCCTCAACTAGGTTGGCTAGGGTTGTTTACAATGTAATTAGCTTTACCCAACTAACATACTAACTCTAACTCTTTAGCTTTACCCAACTAACATACTAACTCTAACTCTTTATTAGGAAGTTCCCTTCTCAACAAACTTGCATTGAATGTTTAAGTAAGAGGTGGGATCTTCCTGGTGGCCTTTTATATATATATATATATATATATATATATATATATATATATATATATATATATATATTATATGGAATCTTTGCATAGTTACAAGAACTGTTACCCATTCTTTTTACACATATGATACACGATACATATAACCTTTCGCTTAGTCATTACTAAGACATAAACTTGGATAAACTTTATAATAGAAATATAATACACATTATTTATACCGAAATTCTTGAGTATATTCTTCACATAATTATGTTGTGATAACCAAATCTGACCATCTTTCATATCTCTGTGTATTCCCATGACCAATATTTATTTTAATTACTCCTAGATCATTCACATCAAACTTCCTATCCAACTAAGACAACCTACTCATCTCAAACATCCTTGTGTTGTTCTATAAGCACCAAGATAATGAACATAGCATAAATACAATGGATATAGTCACTTATTGTAAATTTTTTATGACCATGAAGGAATCAAACATCTTGTACCCTTTCCTGCTCTAGCTTTAGGCCATACAATGACTTCTTGATTTTGCAAACAAATTTATTTTTGTGATCTTGAACTAACCTTTCTTGTTGTTCCAAATACATCTCCTTATCTAAAAAAATCCATGTAAAAATATTTTAACTTCTAATGCACTAACCCAAGATCACCTAACACAACTAAACACGACTTGAATAGAAACAAGATTAAAAAATGATGAGAAACTTTCATGGAGTCAATACCTTCCAAATACCCTTCTTCTACTAGTCATGTTTTGTACCTTTCATATTTTATTGTATCTAATTGTGTGAGAGGAGATTCATCAAACATTGCATCTCTATTAATGATGATTGTGTGGGTAGTAGGATCCCACAATTTTTGTCCCTTAACACCATCACCATAACCAACAAATATCTACTTGTTCGATCTCGGTCTGACTTGTTCATACCTCTTTTAGAATCTTCCAGTCTTTTGCAACCAATGGTGACCAATTTACAAGATACTACAATCGCTTCTACCCACAACTCTTGCTACAACTTGGCATTAATGAACATGCCCATTCGATCCGAGCTTCCTTGCAATAATTTCCAAATTCCAAGAATGTGAACATGCCTCCATCATCTATTCTCAAAATACTTGATTGACCTTCCTTTACTCTTTTCACCACAAATATCTAAACACATCAGCATATCTATAGATAAATAGACCTAGCTCTCTAAGTGCTCCACATTGAACTACGTCCAGGTACCTTACAATGGAGTCTAAGTGCTCCACATTGAAATGAGCATTCCCTTGACCTAGTCTGACCAAGCCCGACCAAGCCAACCAAGTACGCCTTCACCGCTCACCTCCATGCCCATTTACAATGGACCTCACCAAGCCTTTGAATAAGCTTCATTTCATGAAATCAATGGGCTCTAAAACCACGGGCTACCCAAAAACATGTGCCTGAAACCACAACTCTTGACTTAAATTTCCCCCCTTTTCCCATGACCAAAATGGGCCAAACTTCCTTCAAAGTTAGGGTATTTCATAATATTGCATGTTTCCCCTATCACCTAGGTCTATGTCTATACTTTACTGGTGAAATTTTAAACTTGGGGTATGCATGCCTAACCAAGTCTTACAATCATATGCTCATTTACATTAAAATAAAAATTCTACAATTCCAAAGAAAATATATATTTTTTTTTATTTTGCCTAACCGAGTCTTACAATCATATGCTCATTTACATTAAAATAAAAATTATACAACTCCAAAGTAAATATTTTTTTTGTTATTCTCTTGTTG
This sequence comes from Picea engelmannii, assembly GCA_009831015.1. Taxonomy (NCBI): domain Eukaryota; kingdom Viridiplantae; phylum Streptophyta; class Pinopsida; order Pinales; family Pinaceae; genus Picea; species Picea engelmannii. The sequence continues at coordinate 615,146 of ML778791.1, forward strand.
TTGCTAACAAGTCTCACATTTTAATCTAATTTTAAAGTCACTACCAAACCATACACAAAATTGGTGTATGACACCCAAAAAATGCATATTGTCATAAAAAAATAAAATATATATATTTCCACCAAAAACTTCAAACTCTATGATCTCCACAAGACTTGATCTTTATATATACTATGAACCATCTCTATATATATTACCCCAACCTCTGTACATGAATTTCTACACAAAAAAAACCTCCTTGAAAAATTCTTTGCCTTGGCTTATCCAGTGTTGGATCCTAAGTGTTTGGTTTCCTCAATTAGAGTGAACTTGAACTACTCTCTTACAATCTTTTTTTTAAAAAATCTTTTGGATATATACTTTTTAAATATTTCTCCAATAAAATATTTTACCCTACCCTCTTAAACTTCAAAAAAAACACATATATATATAAGGTACAAAACATAAAATGGATATACTTTTATGTTTAAAATCAACAACTTTTAAACTTTGTTCCTTACTTTACTGTACTTTGTTCCTTACTTGACTGTTTCCAATCTTTGTGGCCTTGGCAAGAGTTTGAATGGGGCCGCTCTTTCACTAAACCTAGTAGTCAAATTCAGCTGCATCCATAGGGGTTTGAAAATCATCTCCCCGAGTGGCACCCTCATTCTTCCTTCCTTGTAGAACTTGACTAACTCCCTCCTTTCTTTATGTGAATGACCGTCAGCTCGGAAAGAAAGACTCCTTTTCCTTCATTCTGCTAGGAAATAACCAGCTCAGAAGAACGACCATACACTCCGATCCTTAGCTTAGCACTTGTCAGTGTTTTAAGAGCATAAACACAATAATAAATGTAAGAAATACAAATAAATAAGTTAAACAACAAACTGTGAAGTAAACCTCCACGGGGAAATAGGCTTATCGTCAGGCTTACCCACTAGCCCATACATCTCTTGGGCTTCATAGAACAACCACCTCTTTCATAAACCAATACCACTAAATTTAGAACTATTACTCATTATACAAATTTTTAATTGTTTTTTAATCTAAGACCACGAAATATTTACATAAGTGAATTTTAGTTTTTTATTTTATTTTAATTGATTATTATCACATTTTAACACACAAATCTATTTATACATTCATAAGCACAATTTAAACAACAAAAAATTGTGATTTTTCTCACATTTATATCACTCAATTTAGCTAGAAAATGCCAAAACTTAGACAATTAGACAATGCCCAAATTTAATCCAATTTCTTTTGACCAATTCTTAGAAATCATCTTAACCTATTCCAATTAAATTAAGTTGGGAGAGTGATCAAATCCCCTCCATATTTTTAGTCAAAATCCTTATTTTATCTATTTTAAGTAGAATTTGATTTCTTTGACACTCCATCCTTTCTTCATGTGTTGTTAATATGAAGGTGAATCTAAAATATATATTATTGTAATAAAATATTTATAATATTATATAAAAAAAAAAAATCAAATTAAATATGGGTTTTCTCACCAAAGTAAAGTTACATTAAACAATAATATGAAATAATAATAAAATATTTACATTAGAAAATTATAAAATTACAAGTAAATAAATTATAAAATAACAAAAAAGTACTTATCTCTGTTTTAAAGTTGAACATAAATAGGGATCAATATGAAAGTTATTTTTTTATTATTTAATATGAAGAAATAAATTATACCTTAAGAAATTTGATCATTTCTAAATGTCCAATAAAATATGATAATTAAATAAAGATTATTAAAGTAAAATAAAATGTTATTACATCATTGTTCAAGAAATATATTTCATAACCAATATGTTAATTAAAAAAAAAGTTCAAAATGAAATATTAATATGAATATGAAATTAATGGTTAAAGGCATGTTGTGTTTAAATAAATTTAAAAGTTCAAATCCAAAGGGGGTAGGGTATGTATACTTTCGTAGACTTTACCAGTAAAATCGCTAAGCAAAGGGGGTCTCATACACCAATTTAAAAATATACACCTTAAAAATATATTATTATTATTATAAAGGTCGGTTACTTTTAAATAAATTGAAAATGTATTTTATTATCTTATCTATGATATATAGAACCGGAATTTCAAAATAAAGCAATCTTTCAAATTGATTTTGATAACTTTTTCACCAATTTTAAAAGTAGTAATTAAAAATATGAATTATTGTCTAGAATTTTTAACCATATTTCACAAGTAAATCAGCCCAAAACAAACAACTTGCTATTAAATTTCTTCTATAATAATATATATTTATGTACTATTTTATAATAATAATAGTAATTTAATATATTTTTTTACAATGGATAATAATAATAATTTAATTTTAAATACCAAGTGATTTGATTGCTAAATTCTACTTAGGTATATATACCTTATCTCTTAACAATTAGGCTCACTTAGGCTATATATTAATCTAATTTTAAGGTGACAAACAAGCCAAACACCAAATTAATGTATAAAACCTCCTTCTCTCTGAACAAAAAAAACCCTACCCCACTTTCAATTATTAAAAATACATACCTACGACACTCTCAATCTCAATTATTAAAAATGAGATAATAAAAATATAATGTAATCAAATAATTATAAAAAAATTCAAACTTTCTAAATTTAAAACACCTTTTTTTATACATATTCACAGAAATGGACACAAACTACTTTACACCAACAGAACCTATGTTCAATCAGTGTCATATAGTTCCGTCGAGTAACAAGAGGTAAAAAGACGCCTCCACCCACCTGTGTTTATCTCCACGCCTATTTTATCAACCATTTAAGAACTTTGGACGCAATATTTTTTATTGCGTCCACTACCCACCTATTTTTATGTCCACACCTATTTTTATAACTTTGTACACGATCTTTTTTACTCTTATTAAAAAGGAGAAAGAACACACCCGTGCACCCTATATTATCATTCTTAAGAATTTTCGACTGCCCTTTTTTACTTCTAATTTTAAAATATATATTAATTCAACCCTTCTTATTTTAAAATATATATTAATTCAAGGGTTAGGGGTAAATGGTTTATTATGAATAATGTACCTGTCAAATACATTAAAAAAAAAAATCAAATCTTTTTAAAATTATTAAAATCTTGAATTTTGCATTATCAAAAATCTTAATCAAAACTATCAAATTTTATGAACTATTTAGTTATTTAATTTCGAAATTCCAATGGACTATTTAATTATTTAATTTTGAAATTCCAACCTTCCCGCCCTGTACCCTGAAGAAAGCCGAAAAACCTCTAAGACATGATACAACCTTCCCTTTTACCATATATATATATATATATATATATATATATATATATATGATATCAAGAACAACTACAAACTGTAATTGAATTGATCCAAAAGCTCGTTTCAATATTAGGGTGTTTACGGGAGCTATTTAGGGTTACTGCTACTATTTTTGAATTTAGGGTTACTGCATCGACAGTCGACCAGTTTAGGTCGGATTCTGAATATTCAAYTCGGCAACAGAATAGTTATATGGCGGCATATMAAATTCCTGCATCTCTCTCAGTTGCAAACCCGCCATCATCCTTGTCTGCAGAGTTGGGCCGGAAGTTGTTTAATCAAAAGCCGGTGCAGCGATCTGATTATGATAATCAAGAAGATGCGATCAGCCGGCCAGCGGACCAGTTTAGGTCGAGTTCTGGATATTCAATTTGGCAACAGCCTAGTTACCTGGGATCATATCAAATTCCTGCATCACTGTTATCTGCAAATCTCCCATCATTCCCGTTTCCAGGTATGGCCCCGAAGCTGTTCAATCGAAAGAATTCTTTGCCTCCTCATGACAACCCCAATTAGTGCATCGATTGCTTAGGTGCACGAGAGGGGTCGTGTCAGCCATTAATTTGTAAAATCTATATTTTATTTTTTTAAGCTACCTTTATTTTGATTGTTCGTTTAGGGCATTCTACTGATAAAAATTATACAGCTCCATGAAACCAACTTTGTACTTTGTAAATGTAGAAGGTTTGTAAAGCTGTAAATGTGAAAGGTTTCTGTGTCCAAACGTCATCACTACAATAAGCTTGTGTTGGAATATGCAAATTAGTCTACTGTAAGTTGTTTTTACAGAGTTAGCTAATTTTGGACAGTTCCAAGTTTAGAGTCATAGAAGAGTGTCAGTTAGTTGAAGAAAGCTCTAGAAGAGCTTAGTCCTATTATTAGTAAGTTTTTTTTGTATTTAACCATCTTTTCAGAAGCATGAATTCTTTTGAAGAGCATTAAGAAGCTTAAAGCTGCAACAGTTAGTTGAAGAAAGCTCTAACAGTTAGTTGAAGAAAGCTCTAGAAGAACTTAAAGCTGCAACAGTTAGTTGAAGAAAGCTCTAGAAGAACCGAGTCTATTATTAGTAAGTTTTTTTGTATTTAACCATCTCTTCAGAAGCATGAAATTAAGAAGCTTAAAGATGCAACAGTTAGTTGAAGAAAGCTCTAGAAGAGATGAGTCCTATTATTAGTAAGTTTTTTTGTATTTAACCATCTCTTCAGAAGCATGAATGCTTCTGAAGAGCATTAAGAAGCTTAAAGCTGCAACAGTTAGTTGAAGAAAGCTCTAGAAGAGCTGAGTCCTATTATTAGTAAGTTTTATTGTATTTAACCATCTCTTCATAAGCATGAATGCTTCTGAAGAGCATTAAGAAGCTTAAAGTTGCAACAGTTAGTTGAAGAAAGCTCTAGAAGAGTTGAGTCCTATTATTAGTAAGTTTTTTGGTATTTAACCATCTCTTCAGAAGCATGAATTCTTTTGAAGAGCATTAAGAAGCTTAAAGCTGCAACAGTTGGTTGAAGAAAGCTCTAAAAGAGCTGAGTCCTATTATTAGTACGTTTTTTTGTATTTAACCATCTCTTCAGAAGCATTCATGTTTCTGAAGAGCATTAAGAAGCTTAAAGCTGCAGCAGTTAGTTGAAGAAAGCTCTAGAAGAGCTGAGTTCTATTATTAGTAAGTTTTTTTTGTATTTAACCATCTCTTCATAAGCATGAATGCTTCTGAAGAGCATTAAGAAGCTTAAAGCTGCAGCAGTTAGTTGAAGAAAGTGTAAGAAAGCTCTAGAAGAGCTGAGTCCTATTATTAGTAAGTTTTTTTTGTATTTAACCATCTCTTCAGAAGCATGAAGAGCATTAAGAAGCTTAAAGCTGCAACTCTTGTGTATCATGTTCTGATGTTTGTGTGTGAGTTCATACAACCGCAGCTGTAAGGAATTCTCGCTCCTCATCCAGCTTGAACTTTGTAAATATGTAAATACTTTTCTTGAGCTTGATAGCACAAAAGCTTTATGGTTCTGATGCTGGAGTGTGATGTTTGTTTTATTAAAGTTTTTTTTTGCTTAAATTTTAAAAAGGAGGGATGCATAAATTTTATAAATATTTATAGTTTGGATATATAATTAAGTTTATTATTATTTAAACTAACGAGGCATGGAGGGCAACGGAGAAATCGCACCACATTTGAGTTGAATTGCACCAGATCCGTAGCTCGTTGAAAGTTGCTGTGGCTTTGATGAGCGTGAAGGTCATTCTATGTACGAAGAGGAAAAACGGGACGTCTGATATCAAATCGACTACAAAGAAAGAACGCATCATATCTAAAGTGACCAGGTATCACCAGAACACACCAGATCGCTCCAGATCTGAGTTTGATCGCAGAAGGCTCTAGAGTAGCAAATCACGCCAGATCACCTTTGATATTTATTGCACAGAACGCACTTGGTTCGATTGCACCAGATGGCACTAGCAAAACTGTATCAGATCGTACCTGCACAAACCCGACATGAAGGAATCGATGATAGGCGTCCAAGCATCTAGGGTTTGGTAGAATAGGTTTCTGAACGACTGCACCAGATGGCACTAGCAAAACTGTATCAGATCGTACCTGCACAAACCCGACATGAAGGAATCGATGATAGGCGTCCAAGCATCTAGGGTTTGGTAGAATAGGTTTCTGAACGACTGTTAGGGTTTGGTAGAATAGGTTTCAGAACCACTGTTTAGGTTATTAAGGTTGTTATTAGGCTGAAATTACAGATTTTAGTAATTGAGATGGCATATTCCGAGTTTTAGGATTTTGACGGTTATGAATCGATTTATGTATTAGAAACCCTAAGTTGCCGAACTCAAATTTTAGTTACCCAAAAAAAGTTGAAAAACCTAAAACGAGTACAGGGATCCGACGGGAACACAATAAATTCAGGGATATACTAATCTGCGTAACATCCTACGGTCACACAATAAATTCAGGTATAGACTAATCTGCGTGCCCGTGTTGATTCTTAGGAT
>ML778791.1:630096-641851 GCA_009831015.1 Picea engelmannii
GTCTTTCTCCAATTTCCTTTCGATTGTTGACTTCTTTCTGTCTTTGCTTTTTCCAAGTCTCTTCAAGATTGATTCTGATTTCGGTCTTATCTTGTAATGTCTTCCACATGATTTGTATTTCATCCTTTCATATGTATTATCTAGTGATATTCATCCTTGTCTTGTTGTTCTTTCATAGGTATAGTTCTTCTTGGAACACATTATCTTCCAAGAGATAGATATATAAGATATGTACAGAGATGATGCAAGCAAGATATGTACAAGAAAATAAGAAGAGTGTTGTTACCTTTTAGTAGAAGAAGTCTCTTCCATCCTGCTTAGTCTTCTTTGTAGGTTCCTTTTCTTTGGAAATTGATGCTTCGTGTTTCTCCTTCCTTTTCTTTAGCTCAGGACACTAATTCCTGTAGTGACCGTACTTTTGACAGTTGAAGCACTATATTTCTGAAATGTCTTTTCTTTGTTTTGGCTTCCTTCTTGAATCGAACTTTCTTTTGTCCCTGAAGTTCTTGAATCTTACTGTGAAGGCTTGATCATCATACTTCTTTTGAGGTTTCTCTTTTGCATTGATCCTTGATTCTTCTTGAGCACAACAAGTCAAAAGTTCTTCAAATGTCAGGTACTCCTTCCTTGTGTTCATGCTTGCAGCAAATGCATCCCATGTCTTGGGAAGACCATTGAGTACTACGTTCACCAATTCCTTTTCTGAAGTGATCTCTTCAATAGCTTGTAGTTGATCTCTTAACTGGGAGATCCTTACAAAGTATGATGTTATGTTGTCGTCGTCATTCATCTTCATGTTACGGAGCTCATTCTTCAGACTCATAACTTGTCCAATGTTTCTGACTAAGAAGAGATTTGTTAGGGCATCGTACATCTTCTTCGATGAGTCAAGATAGGAGATGTAGGGTATCAAGTGGTCTTTTATGGAATCCACTATGATACTCATGGCATTGATGTCAACGTCTTTGAACTTCTCCATAGTTGCAACGTTCTGCGGTTCCTTCTCTTCTCCTTCTTCAAATTCCGGCTTCACGATCTTTCCTTTCACAATATCCAACACTTTATTCTTGGCAAGGATGAGGCCAATCCTTGTCTTCCACACTATGAAGTTAGAATATCCATCTAACTTGTTCTCAGAATTCATAGATTTCATCATGGCTTGCTTGACTTGGTCAAACCCTAGATTTGACCAGAAATTCAAACTTCACGTCTTGGCCTTCTGAGAGTACCAGGAGATGCGTTGGTCTAGGGCGCATTGATCTATCCGGATATTAGGTCAATCTCGTCACTTAAGGTGCCTCGACAAGAGGTTTAAGGTTTATGCAACTGCTTCTGCTAGTAACCCTAGCTGCAGTGCTTTTGGAAACTGCTCCTGCTAGTAACCCTAGCGGCAGTTCCTCAACAAGCTCAATGTCTAGTGGCTATGTTTCCTTCCATCATTTTAAGCTAACTAAAGGGGTGTGGGCCCATAACCTGTTAGAATATAGAAGATGGTGTGCTTGTTTTACCATTGACGATAGCTTCGTCACCCAACCATAGGTCGAAGCCTCCCTCCAAGCACCTTAACCTTAACTGAGAATTCCTCCGGAAGAAAACCCTAGGCTAGATAGCCAAACAAAGAGTAGCACATCAATCCCCAAGGATAGCGCATCACAAAAAGTTGATCAGATAGTCCAAACCCTAGCTAAGAGATATTCAAGCCAAAACTGAGAACTTGTTGTTGCTGTAGCTGCACCAGCTCTTCCTCCAAACCTGCGCACCAGACTGCAACTGCAGTGCGCACCAAACTGCAAAACTGCAATTCTTAGATGTGACAAATGAGAACTGGCGCCCTGTATTTATAGTGGTTTTGCCAATTTTATTGGGGCCAACTTCTCCTTCTGGGTATGTGTCTGTTCAGTATATTATTACTATTTCTGGCCGACTTCTTATCTTGGAGGCTAATAGCCTAATATAAATTATCTTCTAGAGCCGACAAGGCTTCTAGGGTTGTTAGCCAACTCATTAGGGTTTCTCTTGCTTCCCGGAGTCTTCTATTCTTGTCAAGGTCACACGTGGGGGTAAATACCTCCCACAGCTACCATAATATTAACAGTCACCCGGTGGCATACCAATTTGAGACCCTTTTCGACACCAAAATCAATTACAATACCTACAACAAATAGTTCTACAGATTGGTGTAGGCTTTGAAATAATGGCGCCATTATATTTTTGGCAAAGAAAAAATTCTACACAGACCATCACCTGCTCATCTTCATCAACTCGTAGAGTAAAATACAAGAACAATGAAACCTGAAGTGGGAAGCCTACGAACAATAGTTTCATATAGTTATCAAATATAAGAAGGGAGTTGTTAAAAATATGGAAGACTTGTTAAGTAAACCCCAAAAACAGGTCATGCATATCTTAGCAGTAAGATGTGCGGCATATGATGCATGGAAAGGAATGTATGAATCAGATACATCCTTCAAAGACATTTGGATAGAATTACAAAAACCAACAACAATAAATCAGACACCTTTTCTCGATTATAACATCCAGGAGGGATGGTTCTATCGCCTCAATCAACTTTTTGTTCCCTAATCTGAGGATCGTTTGATTCTCATAGAAGCACGGGATTCCTCTTGTGGTGGACATTTCAGGACAACCAAAACACTTCTCAACCTCCAACGCCACTTCTATTGGCCAATTATGTCTAGAAAAGTAGAGCGCTTCATTCGCACTTGTTCACTCTATTCACAAAGTATGCCTTCTAATTGCAAGCACAATCTCTATCAACCCTTAACCATCCCCTCTCGCCCATGGGAATATATTTATATCGGATTTTTGAGTGGCCTTCCCACTATGTTGTGAAAGAACGATGTCATTTGCGTCATTGTTTGTCGTTTCTCAAAAATAGTAATATTTCTCCCATGACATAAAACCGCTCTCACATCTCAAACTGTTGATTTGTTCTTCCATCATATTTGGCCACACTTCAGACTGCCTAGTAGCATAATTTATGATAGAGACTCCCGCTCCCTTGGCACCTTTTGGCGTACTCTAGAGACTTTACTAGGATGTCAACTCCATTTTTCCACGACTTTTCACCCACAAGACCGATGGTCAAACAAAGGTGTTCAATCATACCTTGTTCCATGCACTTCACAACTATATCGTTAAGAATAAGTAGTGGTATTCTTACCTTCAAATCCTACAACACAGATACAACAGGGCCACACACTATTCCACTGGGTTCTCTCCATTTGAGGTATGTTTTGGCTTCCAAAACCTTTCACCCACAGAGATGCCTATCAGTTTGGCTCTTTCTGGATCATCACATCAACACCAAGAACAACAGGTTGCCCATAGTTTCATTCATAATTTATCGCAATGGCACGCTTAGGTTTTACCTGCTTTGCAAGAAGCACAGGATCATGCCAAGTAGTGTCACAACAAACATCGTACTCTGTTGACATGTGGATGCAAATGAATAAACAATGATTCAAAGGATGTCACCACAAACTGCATGCCTTACGGTATGGACCCTATACAATCTTGGAACACATTGGCGAGAATGTGTATCTTTTGGACCTTCCAACAAATTTGGGCATACATGATGTTCTAAACGTCAACAACTTAAATTTGTTTGAGCCTCCAATTCTAGAAGACACATCCAATGGACAATATTATTGACTTTCAACCTTCGCTCATGTACGATAAAATTCTGGATATGCAAATCATGACCACACGTAAGCAAAAACATGTTTCATGTCTGGTCAAAAAACAGGGACAAACTCCAACACAAGATGAGTGGATGACAACCGAGACACTACAACGAAAGTTTCCTCAGTTTTTGGCAGAAGCAGGGATGCTTCCAGATCTAAACTGGGAGGAATTGACCACCAGGAAGGGCCCCACCTTCCTTGGACAACTAGCAGAAGAGGATCAATATTCACTCAGAAACTTCTATTGTAATCTAATCTCACTAGTCGAGTAAGCAAGGTGTTCTAAAATAATATTTACTATTCTAGTTCTAATCTGTGTCAGTGTTAGTTAGTCTATATTTTTGTAATAAGGTCTTCGCCAGTATAGTGAGTAAGGATATTCCCAAAATAATTTTTGAGTCAGTCTTTATCAGTCTGTTGTTGTGGGAAATAACCCTCTCTAATCTAAATAAGTAGGGCGTTGTAGAAATAAAGCAGCAACTATTATTGTTACTACAAATAATGCACAACAACGAAGTCACCCTACATTATTAAAGGTGTGTCTTTCTCTCTAGTAATATTTGATGAAGTTTTTCTAAATCATTCTCTCTCCTTCTGTTTGCTAAGGTGAATTGTTGTGTGAGCATTTTGGTTATTCGTTTTTACTGTGCACAAAGATTGATTGGTGTTCCCCCTCTTATTTTCCTATAAGAAAGTGTTGGTTAGTGTTTTTCCAAATGCAATCAATACACCCTCCTTTTTCTAACTCTCGTTATAGATCAATATATGGAAAAGATGTTTTTCTATTCAACTCAACACACAACTCTAATTAATTAACCAACTAAAGTATCAAATTCTTTTAAATATTATCACACTTATCTTGAATGACAACTTGTAAGGATTCAAATCCAAGTAATTTTAATATGTGCGTTAAGATAATTTTTAGAGATAGAGATTGAGAAGAAAGAAAGTATTCCTCAAATATAATTTTCATTTTAAAGTTTTTAAAGATGATATTAAAGTGTTTTATGGATGTGTAAAGTTAGTCATTGGTTCTTTAAAATAAGTGTTTATATAAAAATGTTTATTTTGACCTAAAATATTTGTAGTAAAAAAATCCTTATTTTACAATAATATCGCAAATAAATATTTTTATCTTAATGTTTTTGTTAATAAGAAAATACAATTTCATTAATATGTATTAAAATGATTGTTAAAGATAGAGATTGAGAAGAAAGATCGCAAATAAATGTATTTATCTTAATGTTTATGTTAATAGAAAAATACAATTCCATACATACATTTATTTAATATTAATAAAAAAATACAATTTCATAAATACATTTAGTTGAATACTTTTAATATGTGTGTTAAGATGATTGTTAGAAATAGAGATTGAAAAGAAAGATGGAAAATAAATGTATTTATCTTAATATTTATGTTAATAGAAAAATACAATTTTATAAATACATTTATTTCAATACTTTTAATATGTTAAAGATAATTATTAGAAATAGAGATTGAGAAGAAAGAGGTAGAAAGTATTCCTAAAATCTAAATTTTGTTTTTAAAGTTTTTTTTTTTAATGATGATACAAAAGTGTTTTATGGATTTGTGAAGTTTGTCATTGGTTTTTTAAAATAAGTGTTTATATAAAAATGTTTATTTTGATATATAAATATTTTTTGAAAAAAATATTTATTTTACCATCAATATCAGAAATAAATATCTTCATCTTAATATTTATGTTAATAGAAAAACATAATTTCATAAATAAATATATTTTGGTATAATATCTTTATTTTATAATTAATATTGATATATCACATACAACATTTCTTCGATCAAGCATCCTATAGGGGTCTTGAAGAGGTTTTCAAAGTATCTGGCTCTAGCTTATGCCTTGTTGTTGAATGAGCTCACTAATATCTCTTCTTCATTTTTAAATTCCCAAATGGAATCAATGTTCCTCCTCTGATTTGAAAAAATGGTGAAAAAACTTTGTGTTATTGTCCCCCTTCCTTAGCGACAATACTCTACTCTTTTGCTTCCATTAAATTTCTTCATTTTGAAGCCACCTGAATTTTCTTTCCTCCACCGCTTTAAGCTCTTCTATAAATTCTTCACTAAGACCTTTGTCATCAATGATACTGCGCAACTTCGAGAGACTTTCTTCTATCTCTAAGATCTCCCTCTAACGTTTGGCCTGCCATATTGGAATCCACTACTTGATTTCCTCCTTTACCCTTTTTAGATTAGTTGTGAATTGAGCCATCAGAGGGTCCTACTGTGAGGGGTATAGTTTTATCCAATTGTCTCAAACCAATTTTTTTAAGTCTTCGTCCTCAAGCCACACTCTGTTAATTTTCAAGGGGGGGGGGGGGGGGGGGGCTCTGAACTAGATTTACATAAGAGGGAGATAAGTCTATAATTGTAGATACCCCCTTCCTCTATGGTAGACTGAAATCGAAACCCACTCAACAAAAAATCCTTAGACACTAGGAACCTATCCAATCTTTTTTCGACTTCACCCCGCGAAATTCTAAAATTCCTCCAAGTGGGAGCTAACTTGGATGGTTCCACATCCACTAATCTCAAATTGTGCAAAAAAACATTAAAGAAACATTTTTGACAGTCTTCTCTTGAAACAGGACCCCATACATCTCTGAGGGAGAGGGTGAAATTAAGGTCCCCACTAATCCCTATCAAGGGGCCATTGAAAACTCCTGCAATAGACAATTCTTCCCAGAAAGGAACTCGATCAGCATAAGGACTATATATATTTGACTATAGAGAAGTAAAAATCGAAATATTTATGTTTTAGTTTCACAAACAGAGAAGTTCGACATGAGGAAGAAAACTCTGACTTAAACTAGGGACTCTACCTAAGAAGAAGTCCTCCAGAAATACCCTTCGCGTCTAAAGAGATGAATGACCAATTCCTTAACCAGGGGGAAATTGTTTTAGTGACAAACTCCCTTGGACACATCGTTTCTTGAATTAGTAATATGTTTGTACTGAGACTCATACTGAGTCATTTGAGGGATTTTTTTCAAGGGGTGCCCCTAATTCCCCTACAATTGAAAGAGAGAAACCTCGTTTAGTGGGGGGGAGTAGGGCATGCCTTGCTCTAAGGGCCCTGGAGATTGTTGACTGGGTTCCTTTACTGAGTTCTGCCACCGCACTTTCATTTTCCTTAGAAAGTTTGGATTTCCTTCCCGCCTGAGAACTAATCGAGGGGTTCATATCTAACCCACCTCTAGATGAAGTCGAAGGTTTCTGATATCCTATCGACCTAAGGGCATAAACTTTGGATGGAAACTAGGAGGAAGGGGTGAGGGTGTTAGAAATAATAGGTGTGCTCATTTAACCATAGACAATGTAGAAATATTGTCACCCAACCATAGGTCGAAGCCACCCCCGAGCACCTTAACCTTAACAGAGAATAATTTTGGAAGAAAACCCTAGGCCTAATAGAAAATCAATGTAGTGTACCTCTCTCTAGAGATAGCACACAAGGAAGAAAGTCCAAACCATAACCAATAGAAATTCCAAGCCTAAACCGAGAATATAGGTTGCACTAGCTCCAGCTCCAGCTACTCTCCAGACTTGCTCACTTACTCAATTTCTATAGTGCAAACTCTTACATTTCTACAGTTTCAATTTGTGTGTGTCAAATAAGATTTGGCATCCTATATTTATATTGCTCCTCGTTAGCTGTCTGGGCCGACTTCTCATTCTAGAGGCTAAACACTCAATATTAAATATTTCCTTTAGTCGACTTGTCTTCTAGGGTTATGTCCAATGCTTTAGGATTTCTTCTTGCTTCCCAGAATATTTTGTTCTCGTCAGGATTACATGTGGAGGTTAATACCTCTCGCAGCTACCATAATATCAACAGTCCCTCCTAGCCAAGGAGGTATTGAAATCAATGGTCTTGAGCACAAACATACCATTCAATCCGTAGCATCATCATAGCCATGCAGGCTATCTCATGATTAGATCAAGAGCACTATAATCATTGTCAGTATCATCTCATATCTTCAACTGCATCGTCTCTCGAAGCCATACTCTATCTGAGTAATCATGCATGATATTGAATAAGTCACTCACTTCACAGAGTGATACAAGAACCATTATTATAATCTGGACATATGTCCTAGAAGAATAACTATTCCAACAGATGTTGGCCACACCATGGGCTACAACGACTACTCTTTTAATCCAGACATACGTCCTAGAAGAATAAATGTCCTGGACCATTTTCTGCCTGGAGAATATTTGTCCACCAACATACTAACTATCCATCAAGTTGATAATCATTTTCAACAAGACTGGTAGTCTACATGGAAATCAGAATAATAGAACACAACTGTGTATATTCATAGTAGTACACAACTACTATCCAGTCATACACAACCACACCAAGTATCACACGACTACTTAATAAGTGACACATAGTCACAACCAATGGAACACATCCACCATAGTAGCATACATCGATTGTCCACAAATATACAGTCTCCATAGAAATCATATCATCTGATATCAACCTGCATAGAAACAATATCAAGATATAAACTGAGTCATCCAGGCCATTCTTCCACTCACATCTGTGATATCTGGAAGAGAATCTTCCCTCAGAAAGTAAAACATCAGCCATGGGCTATCTGGACTATTCTTCTCAAGCATAGAAGAATAACTGTCCTCGATTTCTGAGCCTGGACCATTCACCTAACTAGGCCATTCCTCCAGCACTAATCATAGTGTAACCTAGAGAGAATGAGTCTTTCCTAGGGAATTCTTGTCCCTGATTGTTGAACCTGGACCATTCACCTAACTGGGCCATTCCTCCAGCACTAAACATAGTGCAACCTGGAGATAATGAGTCTTCCCTAGGGAATGACTATCGGGACCATTTCCTAATGGAAATGATTGTCTTGCACCAACCTCCAAAATGGACCATTCTTCAAAATTGCTCACAACTGTGAACTTCGAAAGAATGACTACCCGACGAGGAGAACCATTTTACTTGACCACTACTCAAAGTGACTGCCAAGAAGAATGATTGTCCTAGACCATTCCCCCACACTGGCCACAAGGGGAATCGTTGTTTATGGTACATCAGTAATCTATCGAACCATTTTCATTACGAAAATGACTGTTGGATCTGGACCATTTTCTGAACTGGAAAATGCATGTCCCATCAGAAATCTCAAACCACTTTACGAACTAGAAAGGAACTGCTCATCCTCGACCATTTTTCGAATTGAAAAATGAATGTCAGTAAAAAATAACACATCAGTGCTCCCTCCCAACCTGGTAGCAATCTCTTTCTTTTTCAATAAGGAAGTCGTCTCCATGAGACCCAACTTGCAAAATTTTCATCTTGGACAAAGGGTTCACCAAAATATCTGTTGTTTGCTCATCTGTGGAGATATATTGGAGAACCACTTCTCTTTTCTGGATTTCATCGCGGAGAATGTAATTCTTGATCTCAATGTACTTTGGTCTATTATGGAACACTGGTTTTCTCTGAAGGCTTCATGTAGCTCTGATCATTACAATATATATCGTGGTCGAAATTCAACACTTTTGTTTCCTGCGAGTTCATGACATCGTGGCAAGGTTCAAACTAAAACATATCCAAGTAGCACTTATTCACGCTTATGTTGTATATGAGATACTCTGCATCAAGTTGTGTGAATCCATACAAGGTCTTCTTATGTCTCAATACATGGGGCTCTTTCGGGTATACCTCAAGACCTTGAGATTGCTTTACATAAGATTCTTCCTCAGATGCTCTATTGGGAGAACAATCTTTTACAACCAACTTATGTAAAATTCAATCCATGGATACTACAGGAGATATAATAGCTCAGATAGAGGTATATCTGGTTTACAGAAACAAATTGTTGTCATAGTTTTCTCCTCCTTCTGGAAGAACCTCTAGTTATGAATCTCACAATGCTTCCATTCATAACCCTTTTTTATAATTTCTTACATATACTGCTCTTCATCATAACTTCCATTTCTTCTGCTTGATTTCTTCTAGTGGGTTCAAACCAAGCTGGTAGTCTTGTGATTCTCAGTATAATGATTGGTTGTTCTGGATTTTCTTTCTCTCTTGGAATCTTCATGTTCTTCCAAGTTTAGAAAGTTATAGAGGAGTGTTTGTTAGTTCCAGTTAATTGAACAAAACTGTAAAAGAGCTTAGTCTTAGTAAGTTTTGTGTATTTAACCATCTATTCAGAAGCAACCAATTAAGAAGGCAGTCCCTAAACCTTCTATTTAGAGGTTTTCTGGTCACTTTTTCTTTTTGATTTTGCTGGTGATGAATGGTTGGATCTGCAGATTTGAGTGATTAAGTTTGTATAATCCAAGTGCCCCTGGAGTTTTTCAGCACTCTAAATCCATTTATACATTCAGAAAAGCAATTTAAACAACAAAAAATAAATAGAAATTTTGTCTGATACTCTGATGTTTGTGTGTGAATTCATACAACCGCAACTGTAAGGAATTCTCGCTCCTTCAGCTCCTCCTTAAGCTTCAACTTCAACTTTGTAAGTGTATAAATGCTACAATATACCTTAACTCTGTAAATATGTAAATACTGCAATATGCCCGAACTTTGTAAATGTGTAAATACTGCAATTTGCCTGAACTTTGTAAATGTGTAAATACTGCAATTTGCTTGAGCTTTATAAATATGTAAACACAGAAGATTTATGGTTCTGATGCTTGAGTGTGATGTTTGTTTTATTAAAGTTTTTTGCTTAAATTTTAAAATGGAGGGATGCATAAATTTTATAAATATTTATAGTTTGGATATACAATTAAGTTTATTATTATTTAACCTAACGAGGCATGGAGGGCGAGAGAGAAATCTCACCAGATTTGAGTTGAATTGCACCAGGACACACCAGATCCGTATCTCGTTGAAAGTTGTAGTGGCATTGATGAGCGTGAAGGTCATTCTATGTACGAAGAGGAAAAACAGGACGTCTGATATCAAATCGGCTACAAAGATAGAACGCATCATATCTAAAGTGACCAGGTCTCACCAGAACACACCAGATCGCTCCAGATCTGAGTTTGATCGCAGAAGGCTCTAGAGCAGCAAATCACTCCAGATCACCTTTCATATTTATCGCACAGAACACACCCGATGGAACTAGCAAAGCTGTATCAGATCGTACCTGATACAGCTGGAACTAGCAAAGCTGTATCAGATCGTACCTGCACAAACCCGACAACATGAAGGAAGCTATAATAGGCGTCCAAGCATCTACGGTTTTGGTAGAATAGGTTTCAGAACCACTGTTTAGGTTGTTGTTAGGATGGAATTACAGATTTTAGTAATTGAGATTGCAGAGTGTTTTAGGCTTTTGACGGTTAAGAATCGATTTATGTATTAAAACCCCTAAGTTGCCGAACTAAAACTTTAGTTCGGTAAAAAAACCTAAAACGAGTACACGGATCCGATGGGCACACAATAATTTTAGGGATATACTAATCTGCGTAACATCCTACGGTCACACAATAAATTTAGGGATAGACTAATCTGTGTGCTCGTTGATTCTTTGGAACTTCACTAGATTGTGCGTTGCAGGAAACCCACATCCTACGAACTTGACTAGATTGTGCGTTGCAGGAAACCCACATAACAGAATCAACACGGGCACGCAGAAAAGTCTATCCCTCAATTTATTGTGTGCCCACCTGATGCCCGAACGCACAATTGAAATGAGGATGTCCCATCCCGCAGCTCTAAGAGTTTGATCGAGAGCTCGGCTTTCGTAACAATCCCAATCTAGGGTTGATTCGACCAATCTAGGGCAGATTTAAGCACTGGAAGCCTTGAGAAGGACGTTGGACTATGAGAAAAAAAAAAATTTAATTGGTGGATTTTCTCTCATCTAAATCTAATTGTGGAGCAGAAGATGGTTGGAATCTAGGTTTTGATACCAATTGATTTGAAATGAAAACTTAAAAATGCATGCGACAACACAATGCTCACTCGCAAACAGAAAAAAGGCAGCGCTGCATGGAAGAAAGATGCAGAGCAT
>ML778791.1:646965-662346 GCA_009831015.1 Picea engelmannii
AAATTTTATGGACTATTTAATTATTTAATTTTGAAATTCCAACCTTCCCGCCCTGTACCCTGAAGAAAGCCGAAAAACCGCTGAGACATGATACAACCTTCCCTTTTACTATATAAGTATATTATCAAGAACAACGACAAACTGTAATTGAATTGATCCAAAAGCTCGTTTCAATATTAGGGTGTTTACGGGAGCTATTTAGGGTTACTGCTACTATTTTTGAAATTAGGGTTACTGCATCGACAGTCGACCAGTTTAGGTCGGATTCTGAATATTCAATTCGGCAACAGAATAGTTATATGGCGGCATATCAAATTCCTGCATCTCTCTCAGTTGCAAACCCGCCATCATCCTTGTCTGCAGAGTTGGGCCGGAAGTTGTTTAATCAAAAGCCGGTGCAGCGATCTGATTATGATAATCAAGAAGATGCGAACAGCCGGCCAGCGGAGCAGTTTAGGTTGAGTTCTGGATATTCAATTTGGCAACAGCCTAGTTACCTGGGATCATATCAAATTCCTGCATCACTGTTATCCGCAAATCTCCCATCATTCCCGTTTCCAGGTATGGCCCCGAAGCTGTTTAATCGAAAGAATCCTTTGAGTCCTCATGACAACCCCAATTAGTGCATCCATTGCTTAGGTGCACGAGAGGGGTTGTGTCAGCCATTAATTTGTAAAATCCACAATTTAGTTATGTTATTTTTTTTTAAGCTGCCTTTATTTTGATTGTTCGTTCAGGGCATTCGACTGATAAAAATTATATAGCTCCATCCAACCAACTTCGTACTTTGTAAATGTAGAAGGTTTGTAAAGCTGTAAATGTGAAAGGTTTTTTTGTCCAAACGTCATCACTACAATAAGCTTGAAAAAGCTTGTGTTGGAATATGCAAATTACTCTACTGTAAGTTATTTTTACAGAGTTAGCTAATTTTCGACAATTCCAAGTTCAGAGTCATAGAAGAGTGTCAGTTAGTTGAAGAAAGCTTTAGAAGAGCTGAGTCTTTTTTTTTGTATTTAACCATCTCTTCAGAAGCATGAAGAGCATTAAGAAGCTTAAAGCTATAACAGTTAGTTGAAGAAAGGCATGAAGAGCATTAAGAAGCTTAAAGCTACAACAGTTAGTTGAAGAAAGGCATGAAGAGCATTAAGAAGCTTAAAGTTGCAACAGTTAGTTGAAGAAAGCTCTAGTAGAGTTGAGTTTTATTATTAGTAAGTTTTTTTTGTATTTAACCATCTCTTCAGAAGCATGAAGAGCATTAAGAAGCTTAAATCTGCAACTCTTGTGTATTATGTTCTGATGTGTGTGTGAGAGTTCATACAACGGCAGCTGTAAGGAATTCTCGCTCCTCCTCCAGCTTGAACTTTGTAAATATGTAAATACTGCAA
Source organism: Picea engelmannii (assembly GCA_009831015.1). Lineage (NCBI taxonomy): Eukaryota > Viridiplantae > Streptophyta > Pinopsida > Pinales > Pinaceae > Picea > Picea engelmannii. Next base: position 648,351 of record ML778791.1, read on the forward strand.
TTTGCTTGAGCTTGATAGCACAAAGCTTTATGGTTCTGATGCTGGAGTGTGATCTTTGTTTTATTAAAAAAAAAATTGCTTAAATTTTAAAATGGAGGGATGCATAAATTTTATAAATATTTATAGTTTGGATATATAATTAAGTTTATTATTGTTTATCCTAACGAGGCATGGAGGGCGAGGGAGAAATCGCACCACATTTGAGTTGAATTGCACCAGAACGTACCAGATCCATAGCTCGTTGAAAGTTGCTGTGGCTTTGATGAACGGGAAGGTCATTCTATGTACGAAGAGGAAAAATGGGACGTCTGATATCAAATCGGCTACAAAGAAAGAACGCATCATATCTAAAGTGACCAGGTCTCACCAGAACACACCAGATCGCTCCAGATCTGAGTTTGATCGCAGAAGGCTCTAGAGCAGCAAATCACACCAGATCACCTTTCATATTTATTGCACAGAACGCACTTGGTTCGATTGCACCAGATGGCACTAGCAAAACTGTATCAGATCGTACCTGCACAAACCCGACATGAAGGAAGCGATGATAGGGGTCCAAGCATCAAGGGTTTGGTAGAATAGGTTTCAGAACCACTGCTAGGGTTTGGTAGAATAGGTTTCAGAACCACTGCTAGGGTTTGGTAGAATAGGTTTCAGAACCACTGTTTAGGTTATTAAGGTTGTTATTAGGCTGGAATTACAGATTTTAGTAATTGAGATGGCATATTCCGAGTTTTAGGATTTTGATAAATCGATTTATGTATTAGAAACCCTAAGTTGCCGAACTCAAATTTTAGTTACCAAAAAAAAGGGTAAAAAACCTAAAACGAGTACAGGGATCCGAAGGGCACACAAGAAATTCAGGGATATACTAATCTGCGTGACATCCTACGGTCACACAATAAATTCAGGTATAGACTAATCTGCGTGCCCGTGTTGATTCTTAGGATTCCTGCAACAAAACGAACTTGACTAGATTGTGCGTTGCAGAAACCCACATAACAGAATCAACACGGGCACGCAGAAAAGTCTATCCCGCAGCTCTAAGAGTTTGAGAGCTCGGCATTCCTAACAATCCCAATCCAGGGTTGATTCAACCTCTTTGACAGATTTAAGCAATCGATGCACCAACCTCTGGTCGATATCTGTATCAATCCTCTCATCACCAGATTCTTGCCGATTATTTATCTTAGAGTCATATGGCATTTGTCGATTAAACATCTTCGAGCCCATGCCTGGAAACGGGAATGCTGGGAGATTTGCAAATGAGAGATGCGGGAATTTGATATGACCCCAGATAATTACTCTCTTGCCAAATTGAATATTCAGAACTCGACCTAAATTGGCCGACTGATCGGCTGTTCGCTTCTTCTCATAATCAGAAGGGTGTAGAGGCGTTGGATTGAACATCTTCGGGCCCATTACCGGAAAAGGGGACGACGCCAGATTTGCGGTTGAGAGAGCGGCAGAAATTTGATAGGACGCAAGGTAACTATTCTTTTGCCAAATTGAATAACTCGACCTAAACAGGCCCGCTGTCGATGCAGTGGGTCTGTTCTTCCCACCTTCGTGATTGTCATAATCAAATGGATCTGCTGTTCTACTCCCACTCCCGCCATTGGATTAATCTGCAATATATCCTTTTCTGGTTTTTCCATCCATTCATATTCTTTTCTGGTTTTTCCATCCATTCATAGATCTATTTATAGAGTCAAGCGTTAATTACTGAACCAATGACTAACAATGTTTCTCCTATTGCAACAACTATTATATTGAAATTACTAATTTAATTTATACTAATAATTATATGAATATATTTAACACAGTACTGAAACTTTGATATCCATAAATATTCCATTATAAAATGAGAAACAAAATTAAAAATACATATACAATTTTAACATCTTTTTAAAATTAAACTTTACAAATATAAACTTTAAACCTCTTTGTAAATTTGAAGCATTATTCTTTTTTAATTGAAAAAAGAAAAATAATACTACTCTTCTAATATGAAAATACAATAAAAGTCAATGATATGGTTGGTTGATATCAACTAAAGAGTTGAGCAAATGCTTGTGGTGGATAGAGTGTTGATTTATTAGACTTTCATGTCTAGCTTGGTCTTGAACAAAAACATACATGCATTAAAAGTTTTTCATAGCCACAACTATATGGTGAATATTATTAAGTTTTGGAACTAGTTTCAGAAATGTTGGAAATGCATTATCCTTTAAAATAAATTATTCTTTTCATATGAAAAAAATAAATTTCACTCATAAAATGATTATTTTATAACTTATTTATTATAAACCATTATAAACCTCTTTATCATTGGAATCTCTGCATTCAAGATTTTCAAATATTGAGAACTTTATTATAAACCCCCTTATCATTTGTTAACTGATTTTCAAATATTGAGAACTTTATTATAAACCCCTTTATCATTTGTTAACCGATTCCAAATATTCATGATTTCATTATTTAATTTGAAATGTTATGATTTGAAAGATATTGAAATTTTCAAAAAAAATAGATTGCAATTTGAAATTGACAAAAGTGAATTTTAATTCGTCAGAATTACAATTTCAAATTGAGTGGAATTACAATTTCAAATTTAAGATCAAATATATGCTTAAAAGTCATGTAAAAAATGGTTCCTTCAAACAAAATTATGGGAAAGCACTAGGTGCCAATAATTAATATGTATAGGCTACAAATATTAGAAATAAATTGATAAGTTAAGTTAATAATACACTTACACAAAAAACATGGCCAATTACTATTGGAGAAGAAACCAGCCATCAGTAAATTTGTGGAGAAGAAATTGGTTGTGTAGAATAAAAGCATGGAGAATAAACTTGAGGCTCTTTTTGTGCAAGTGTTGAATCCCAATTAATAAGATGTACATTAGGTAATAGGTATCATGAAAACGTACAATGCAGAAGGTAGCAAGAGAATACACGATTTGATCATCAATTTCAGTGGCTTCAATAAATAGAATATACATGCATGCATGAGCTCCATAAAAATAGGATTGTATTGTATAAAAAACATAACAATTCTTTCTTTAAACTAACTTGGCATGGGAAAAAATGTTAACATTCTTTTTTATTATTATTAAAATATAGGAAAAATGACTAATAAAATAATAAAAAGTAAAACATATTAAGGAAATTTTGTTTTATTACTAAGATATAGAAGAAAATGATTAATTAAAAACAATAAAAAATAAAAAGTAAAACATATTAAAGAAATTTATAAGGAAAATGACTAATAAAAAAAACTTTTAAAAACAATAAAGAAAAGGTAAAACATATTAGGAAAAAATTTCAACTCATAAAAACAACAATGAAAAGTAGAATATATTAAGAAATTTTTCTTTTACTTCAATTGAAAAAATATAAAACAATATATTAAGTTTATTTCAAATTTGACAAATGATTTTATATTTTAATTTTCATTTACATGAAAAATCATTTTAAGCTCTTCTATGAAAGACTAAAACCCTTGAAAAATAATGAAAATCTCAATTTTGATTCCTAATTATTAACTATCTTTCTTGATCATAAAATTACTATCCATAACTTTTTGAAATTAAAAAATAATTCTGTATGTTGAATCAATTCAATATTACTATCCATAACTTTTTGAAATTAAAAAATAATTCTGTATGTTGAATCAATTCAATTACAGTTTATCATTATTGTTTATATATAGGATAAAAAAAAAAGATTGAATCAATTCAATTACAGTCTGTCATTATTGTTTATATATAGGATAAAGAGTTTGAAATTAAAAAATAGTTCTGTATGTTGAATCAATTCAATTACAGTTTATCATTATTGTTTATATATAGGATAAAAAAAAAGATTGAATCAATTCAATTACAGTCTGTCATTATTGTTTATATATATAGAATAAAGAAAAAGATTTTAGCATATTTTAATAGGCTTCGCTAGGGGTAGGCGGACGAAGCAGTGGGCTTTTGTTTTCGATTATAAGGCTTTGGGACCGAGTTATTAAATGATTAATGCTATAAGGTTGGTGTATTTTTACTAGTATAATGGTTAACAAAAGCATTCGGTTGGTGCACTTAGCATTGAATATACTCACAATAGTTAGAGCACAAGAGCATCACAAATGTTTTATTTGTGTCAAATGAGAGAACTTGTGTCAAATATTCTCATTTGAGGAAAAAAAATTATAACTTAATTAATCATGACACTACCTAGGGATCCATAAAATATGTTTCGGTTAGTAAATGCAATTCAATTTTATTGCTGCTACATCTAGCTATGTTAATCAAACACATTTTGGCTTGTTTCATTACTGCACCCATTGCCTTGTCTTGAGACACCCCATTACTACATCCTATTTCCTTGGCTTGAAACACTCCAAGAAGAGATCAAACACATTTTGGCTTGTTTCATTACTGCACCCATTGCCTTGTCTTGAGACACCCCATTACTACATCCTATTTCCTTGGCTTGAAACACTCCAAGAAGAGATCATAAAAACGTTTTGGTTAGCCAAATACATTTCAATATCATTAAATTTAATGAAAATAAATTGAACTCAACACCTCATTGTCTTTACAAAACCATAAATTAATCAACCCTTCACCATTATACTAAAGGTTAATCAACACTTTTATAATTATAATATATTATAACACATATAAAATATACCATAAATTCTAAAATTAATCAACCCTTCACCATTATACTTAAAGTTAACCAACACTTTTATAATTATAATATATTATAACATATATAATATTATATAGTTTAAAATGTTAGTTTAATCTCTTATTTAATTCTAAAATTAATCAACCCTTCACCATTATACTTAAAGTTAACCAACACTTTTATAATTATAATATATTATAACATATATAATATTATATAGTTTAAAATGTTAGTTTAATCTCTTATTTTCAATGTTATTAAATATTCGATTATACTTATAGTTAATCAACATCTTTATCACTATTCTCTATAACTATAATATATTATAGCATATATATAAAAGATAGTATATATATTATAGCATATATGTATAAGATACTATATATTATACCGTATACATAAAAGACATATAGAGAGAGTTTAAATGGTTAGTTCAATCTCTGGTTTCCAATGTTATTAAATATTTTGTTGAGTTGTGAATTTTTACATTTTCAATTTATATTATATATTTTTAATTTATATTAATTAATTTTTTAATTTATATTAATTAATTTTTTAATTTATATTAATTAATTTTTTAATTTATATTAATTAATTTTTTAATTTATTAAGAATTTAAAATATGAAAAATCATCATTTAAATTATTTAATAAAAAAAATTATTTTTATTATAACATATTTATATGTAAAATAAGAAAAAAAATTATTTTTATTATAACATATTTATATGTAAAATAAGAAGATAGGATTTTAAATTGAAATTTATTTTAAAGTGTGATATGTTAAAAATGTTATATCATTATTATTCATTTTAGTAAATTTAGCTGTAATAATATGTATTTCTATTTTTATGAATTTTTTATACTTATTTTTCTTCTAATTTTTTTTTTATATATAATGTGTGTTGACCATGTGATTGGTAATAAAAATATATAAAGTTTGAACCTATGATACTTTGCAAAAGAGGAATAGAGATAGACTTGGTAGGTATGTTTTGTGTCACTAATAGGAGGAAAACATGTTTCATGTGTAGCGTTCTTATTTTATACTAGGTGGGTTTACGAAGAAATGGAAATATTAATATGGATCAGAGGATGATGGAAATATGAGTCAATTGCTGAATATTTTACTCAATGGTAGAATAATCCAAATCTTAAAAAAATCAAAGAAATTTCTTTAATTGTGGCAAGGGGTATATGTCTTGCTAGATATATTTGAGAACATATGCATTCCTTCCTTTCAATGTGCCTCTCGATGTAGGCTATTTATTGCTAGCTACTAGGGAATTCCTACAATCATTCCTCCAAGGAAACTGATCCATGATCCCATCGACAAGTCAAGGGCATGGGGATATTTTAATAGGGTCATCCAAGGTAACCTCCCCATCTGTGGGGTAGGGAAACCCTCATCATTTTTTATACTCATTTCATTAGGATCAAAGTAGGATTGGGGAGTGGTACAAATAATTTTCAATGACATCTTTCAGAAACATTTTCAACTGACCAATTGTTGGCAGCCAATACAATTTTTTCAATTGCCCTATAAGCTGCCTACACCTATGTCTCCTGAACTTCAAATTTTCATCTCATTTTGCAAATAGACGATATTTTCATTTCATACGACACTTGCAAATTAGTTTCGATTAATTTTCACGACTGAAAGCGTGAAAACTCCTCCATCGTTAGTTGAACTGTCATGAGCTTCTCATTGATATTCTGAAAGACACTTACCTTTGGTTTATTATTATGTGGTTGAGGAGATTTTTCAAACTATGACATTCTTGCTTTGATTGCGCGACTTGGCTTTTATTTGATTGATAAAGTATTGAGCATGTGAGTTTATGAGTTATACTTGATTTCATAAGAGTTATGGTTGATTTTGGTTTGATCCTTACTATTATGAGCTCTTGGCTTATTGATTTTATGAAATCTCTTATCATGTTTTATAAACTTTGATTATGCAACAAGCACATGGGTAACGTATGAATTTGATTTTTATTGAATGGCAATAGTTTGAAGTTTTACAATGGCGCATTGATTAAACTTTTGGATTTTGATTTTATGGTTTGAATTATTACTTGGCGTATGATTAATTTGTGGGTTTGATTTTACGTTGAACATACATGGTTTCAAACCATAGTTTGGCACATTGGTATATTATCATTCACCGTTTAAATCTTGGAATGGCCGAATATTTTGGTTCATGTTATGATTGATGGAACAGCGTTGTACTCTACCATTAATGTTTTGCATGGCGGTGAACTAACCCACCACCTTCACACGCGCATATTGATTCACCTCCCCTTTCATCATTCTCAGCTGTTGGCCTAAGCGATTTTGCTCCTGTGTGTTTATCCGAACCCTACCATGTGCCCACGCCATGGCTCCATTCGTGAGGGCTGAACCCAATGGTAGCCAGGCATTGTTGATGTTTGATGGTGCTTACAGTGACCTTGAGGAATTCGGATGGCTCCTGTTTATACGAAAGTTTGATGGCTATAACCCTAGCGTGGCTCGGCAATTTTCATTAACCTTTGATGGCTGCCGAGCCAAGGTTGGGGATGTGCAATTGGAAATTGATGAGCAATTTCTCAGTCTAGCTACCGGTCTGCCTGCTGTCGGACAGAAACAGTCAAAAAAATTGCAAAGTGGAAGATGTCCCGTGGACATTGCTCTTCCAGTCACGAAGAGTGAGCTCCTGTGACAAAGGTTTACCCACGAATATGCTAAAGCAACGATGGAACGACTTGTTGATGGTAACCAAGCAATTCATTACCTGTGAGGGCAGGTATGGTTTCGTTTTCTTGTACCACCTTCGGCTACTGATGGTTTTCATGGGCTATGAGATTAATATGCCTCACTACTTGCATAGGAGTTTGTTTAAAATGTCTAAAAGATACAAATGAAACTAGGCCGATAACAGCCTATTTCATTTTGGGTTAATTAAAATGCTTGTGGTTTGTAAGTTGGGGTTACACCGAGACTGTTGGAATGAATTTCTTAAACGCAATAATTTTGATGATTCGAGCTCACCACAGGTTGACAAACCTATGGTGAGAGAGAGTAAGTCAGTGCCCCTTGTGCCTTATAGTGCTCTGTTACCCAAGACCCTTCCCGAACCACCTATTGACCTACCCGGTTCTGTGACCACAGATGTGGAAATTGTTAAACCCGTGGCTAAAAGGCCTAAGGCCAAACCTAATGTGAATTCTAAAAGTAAGAAGAACGCCTGATTAATCTCTCGCATGGCAAGAAACAAACCGAAAATTCCTGTCAACCCTGACCCTATCATGGTGAGTGAAGATTCTGACTCAGAGATTGAATGCTACCTGGCAAGTGAGCACCCCTATTCAGAAGGTCTATGTGATAAACCCGCATGTGATTTTGTGAAGAACCTACCACCTTGTTTGCAAAATGATCCTAATTATCCTGGCATCAACATGCCTTGTGAAACCCCTGGTGACTCGTCGAAACCCCTTCCTGCTCTATCTCAACCAACTGCTCCACCATGCGATCAGTGTGGTGCATGGTTAGAAAGGTATTACCTCGATGTGCCAATGTTGCAGTCCAGGATTCATGCTCTGGAGGATCAAGTTGCAAATCTCACCAGTCAAAAAGAGAAGATGCCATCCACTGATAAGAAACAACGAACAACTGGTTCGATTTTGTTTAAGAACGTGGAGTCGGCAACAACATTCGTCAACTCAAAATTGGCGTAGCTCGAACAGCCTCACTGGTATGATTATCACTTGTTTATATGATAAACCCACACCTCTGTTACAGCGTGGATTTGTTTTGACACTTAAGTATACATTAGGTGCATTATTGTATATAATTTTGCTTTGGATAAATCGAATTTTTTTATTATTTTAAGTTTCGATTGGATTTGACTTTGATTCGATTGATCACGGGATAGACTTGATTGTTTTAATTTAGCCTCAATTGAATACTCTGTGCTTATTGAAGTTGTTAATATATTTTCTAAATACAGGTTGTTTCTGGTATTCCAACTTTGAACACAGTCAATTGTTCGATTTGAATTGGTTATATTCTATACGATATGGTTGGCATAACTGTTATAATGTTATATTTCGTGTCTGATTTGACCAATTCGAATGTCATTATGTTAATGCATAACCAAATTGTGACTATTCGATTCACATCGATTGACCGTGTTATCAGCTCGGTTCATATTGCAACAAATACATTGTTTAAGGTTGATTTGTTGAACGAAAATGATCATGCCCAGGGTTGCGATTTGTTTCTATATTTAACTCAGCCACGATTCGATTCGATTGATTGCCCAGTTTATGGTTATCATTGTTGTAGATGGTTACGATCATTCTGTGATCATGTCTGGTGACCGTGTAAACTCTCAACGATTGTGATCTATGACGAATTTTGATGTTGTTGTGCACGTTTCATTTTGATTATAATCGTAACAACCTTTCCATATTGGCATTTGATCAAAACGATGTCAATCTTATACAGCAGTAATAAATCGATTATGATTGAGTTCGATTATGATTGTATCGATTATGATTTTTGTTGGATTACATCGTATCCTATATGATATGATTTACCATTGATTTCGTTTGTTATGAAATAGTCCTGTTATGATTCGACCTGATTTTATGGCAATTGAAAAAACAGAGCATTCTTACCCTGTCCCGATTGCATTTTTTTTGTTCTGTTAATTTAAACTCATTTGAATTATAGTGATTCGTTTTGGATATTTATTGAAAGAAAATTAAATGGATTTGATTCTTTTGAAAAGATTTCATTTGATTGATGTCTAGTCTTATATGCTATTTTAGACTAGCTACAGAATCAGATGATTTTGTAGCTAAGTCTGTAGGATCAATTTTTTATTGTTTTGTTACTGAAATATCTTTCTAATTTGATATTTGTGTTCTATTGCAGGTAAATTTGAAATTGCAATTGAGTTTATGAGCAGTTAGGAGATATTTCATTTGCATTTTGATTTCCTAGTTTAGTGGATTTTGGGATATCTCCCAGATTCTGTAATACATTTTCATATTATCCACAGGGATGTTTTACCCTGTGGAGAAACTTATATATACTTATGATTTTTGTAATAACGTTCATCCTCATTCGTGGGAGAACAAGGATATGGATTTCTAATACAGACTGAAGCAGACTTGATGTGTTGTCACAGCTTTAGCTTCTCAGTATATCAACATTTTTGTTTCATGTTGTGTATATCACTTTGTTTATGATTTATGACTACTTTATCTATCTAGATCATGTGCAAATGATATAAATTTGATCACTGTAATCCATCATCTTGTCTCTTCCAAATATATAAAAGACATAACAATTGTTTAATTCAGTTTATGAATGACAGGTTTATCTTCTTCATTGATTGAATTATCAAATATAAGTTTTTGCATAACAGGTTTCCCTTATTGCAGAGATTTATAAATCTTATAGTTGTTATGATTTTTTATGTCTTGTTTGTCCTGTAAACAACTCGAAGAGCAGCGCAGCTAATCGTTTACGAGAAGCTTTGGGATTAACCGGTGCGAGTTTCCTTCCTCCGACCAGCTTCAAAGTCATCACACACAGGGCAAGTTAGGAGCGTTTCCAGGTCAGTTAATCTTTTCTTTGTTGTTTTCATTAAGTAGTTCAGTTTAGATATAAGTTTAATTAGATTTATATTAGATTGTTTAATTTCAGTAAATATATTAGATTGTTTAATTTCAATAATGTTTATTTCTTTTTCATAAAATATAAAAAAATCAAAAAATATATCTTGTTGTCTTAGGGCAGAAAACGCATGAGTTTTGCAGGTTTTAATTAAATCTGTAGGTTGTTTATAGTGTATATTTGTGAATAAGTAATATTGCAGTTGGTAATTAGATAGTTGATTTGAGTTATTATAATAGTAATTAGTAGATTGTATATAATAGTTAGAGTAGTTAGTAGTTAGTTTTAATTTAATTTAGTATTTTGTTTTAATTAGATTAGTGTATTAGTTTTAGTTAATTTTATTTAGTTTTAGTTTGTTTTATTTATTTTAGTTAGATTAGTTAGTTTAGATTGGTTTTCTCTTTGGTTTTCTTAAAAGACCTCAGGGCGGCCAACGGAGCCGTTAAACTCGTCAGGGTGGTCCATTCCAAACAGCTTGGGTTATTTAGACAACCCTGGACCGGTTCCACTCTCTCAATTGACGGACGGACAATTTCGCCCGTCAACACCAATGCATCGACAACATTTATGTGACTCATCAATGACATCTTCCAGCCACAACTCGACAAGTTTAAAGTTATTTATATTGATGATATTTTGGTTTTCAGCAAGTTGTGGGATGCACATTATCAACATGGTTGCACATTATTGGAATTACAGTGGCAACATCAACTTCAGGTGAAGGAAAAGAAATCCTACTTTGCACAGACTTTTGTGCAATATTTAGGATTCATTGTGGACCAAACAGGGGTGCGTCTAGATCCCTCTCACATGCAGGCCCTCGCTCAATGGCCAGCGCCAACCACTACACATACACTTAAAATATTTATTGGGGCATTAATTTCTACAAGAAAATTGTCTCCCATTTCACCAAGTTGGCTAGTTTGTTGCATCAACTAGAAAATCAATCTAAGTTCATATGGAATGCAAATGCACAACACCACTTTGAGAAGTTAAATAAATATTTATGCTCTGCTCCAATCCTTCGATTTCCCGACTTGGTCCAACCTTTTGAAATTGAGACGTATGCTTCTCAATTTGATATTGGCGCGGTTCTTAAACAAGGAGGTCACCCGGTGGCATACCACTCTGAGACCCTTTTCAATGCCAAAATCAATTACAGTACCTAAAAAAAAAAAATTTATATATTGGTGCAGGCTTTGAAACAATTATGCCATTATATTTTCAGCAAAGAAACAATTCTACACACAAACCATCATCTGCTCATCTTCATCAACTAGTAGAGTAAAATGCAGGAACAATGACACCTGAAGTGGGAAGCCTATGTACATCAGTTTCATATAGTTATCAAATATAAGAAGGGAGTCGTTAAAAATATGGAATACTTGTTAAGAAAACCACCAAAACGGGTCATGCATATCTTAGCAACAATATGTGTAGCATATGATGCATGGAAAGGAATGTGTGAAGGAGATCCATCCTTCAAAGGCATTTGGGTAGCATTACAACAACCAACAACAATCAATCAGACACCTTTTCTCAATTATAACATCCGAGAGGGATGGCTCTATCGCCTCAATCAACTTTGTGTTCCCCAATCCGGGGATCATTTGATTCTCATTAGAGAAGCACATGCTTCCTCTTGTTGTGGACATTTCAAGACAGCCAAAACACTTCTCAACCTCCAACGCCACTTCTATTGGCCAACTATGTCCAGAAAAATAGAGCGCTTCATTCACACTTGTTCACTCTATTCACAAATTAAGCCTTCTAATTGCAATCATGATCTCTATCAACCCTTACCCATCCCCTCTCACCCATGGGAATATATTTCTATGGGATTTTTTAGTGGCCTTCCTACTACGTTGCGAAAGAATGATGCCATTTGTGTCATTGTTTGTTGTTTCTCAAAAATGGTAATCTTTCTCCCATGCCATAAGACCACTCCCACATCTCAAACTATTGATTTGTTCTTCCATCATATTTGGCCACACTTTGGATTTCCCAGTAGCATAATTTCTGATAGAGACTCTCACTGCCTTAGCAGCTTTTGGCGTACTCTCTAGACTTTACTAGGATGTCAACTCCATTTTTCCATGGCTTTTCACACACAAGACCAATGGTCAAACAAAGGTGGTCAATCGTACCTTGGTCCATTGACTTCACAACTATATCATTAAGAATAAGTATTGGTATTCCTACCTTTAAATCCTACAACACAACTACAATAGGGCCACACACTCTTCCACTAGGTACTCACCATTCGAGGTCTATTTTGGCTTCCAAAACCTTGCACCCACAAATATGCCTATCATTTTGGCTCCATCTATATCATCACATCAACACCAAGAACAACAGACTACCCATAGTTTCATTCATAATTTATTACAGTGACACACTTAGGTTATAGCTGCTTTGCAAGAGGCACAGGATCGTGCCAAGTAGCATCACGAAAAACATTGTACTCCCTTGGCATTCGAACTAGGGGACCAAGTGTGGCTGGAAATGAATAAATAATTCTTCAAAGGATGTCACCACAAACTGCATCCCTTGCGGTATGGACCCTATACAGTCTTGGAACACATTAGCGAGAATGTGTATTGTTTGGACCGTCCAATACATTTGGTCATACATGATGTTATGAACGTTAACAACTTAAATTTGCTTGAGCCTCCAATTCTAGAAGACACATCCACCTTCCAACATCCAATGGACAATATTCATGACTTTCAACCTCCGCTCCTGCATGATAAAATTATGGATATGCAAACCAGGACCACACGTAAGAAAAAATATGTTTCATAGCTGGTCAAAAAATAAGGACAAACTCCAACGCAAGTCGAGTGGATGACAACCGAGACACTGCAACGAAAGTTTCCTCAGTTGCTAGAAAAAGAAGGGATTCTTCCAGATCTAAATAGGAAGGAATTGGACCACCAGAAAAGTCACCCACCTTCCTTGGACAACTAGTAGAAGAGGATCAATATTCACTCGGAAACTTCTAATGTAATCTTATCTCACCAGTCCAGTAAGCAAGGTGTTCTAATATTATATTTGTTATTCTATTTCTAATCCGTGTCAGTGTTAGTGAGTCTATATATTTTTAATAAGGGCTTCGCCAGTATAGTGAGAAAGGATATTCCTAAATTAAATTGTGAGTCAGTCTTTGTCAGCCCATTGTTGTGGGAAATAACCCTCGTCGGTATAAATAAGTAGGGCATTGAAGAAATAAAGTAGCAACTACTATTGTTACTACAAATAATGCAGAGTAATGAAGTCACCCTACATTATTAAAGGGGTGTCTTTCTCTCTAGTAAGTTTTGATGAAGTTTTTATGAATCATTCTCTCTTCTTCTGTTTGCTAAGGTGAATTGTTGTGTGTGAGTGTTTTGGTTATTCGTTTAAACCACACACCATGTGCGACTGTTGTTCCCCCTCTTATTTTCTTGTAAGGGAATGTTGGTTGTGTTAATATTATGGTAGTTGCGGGAGCTATTTACCCCCACGTGTGAACCTGACGAGAATAGAAGACTCCGGGAAGCAAGAGAAACCCTAATGAGTTGGCTAATAACCCTAGAAGCCTTGTCGTCTCAAGAAGATAATTTATATTAGGTTATTAGCCTCCAAGAGAAGAAG
>ML778791.1:662396-677381 GCA_009831015.1 Picea engelmannii
GTTTTCTCTTTGGTTTTCTTAAAAGACCTCAGGGCGGCCAACGGAGCCGTTAAACTCGTCAGGGTGGTCCATTCCAAACGGCTTGGGTTATTTAGACAACCCTGGACCGGTTCCACTCTCTCAATTGACGGACGGACAATTTCGCCCGTCAACAAATGGCGCTAGAAGGAGGGCCTGAACTTAATTAATGGCACGAGGCGGTCACAAGACTCCTCCCCCACCTAATCGCACACCTATAGTGACTAGAAGTCGTTCACAAGATAATATCCCCCCTCAAACAGCAACTACTTCAACCGAAGATCCACAGATCACAGTTGAGCCAGCAACCCCTAATCCTACAGGTGGTGATTTCCAAGAGATCGTTCGTCAATCTCTTATCAAAACACATAGTGCCTTAGCTAGTCTTAGGCAACCAAACCGCCCGTGGGGTCAACCTTTAGACTTCTCTGATATTAGAGAACAGTTAGGTGACATTGACCTCGCTGTGAATTCTCCATATCCAAATCCAAATCCTGCTGCAGGAGGATATGGGATACCTCCTTCACCACCTCCCTCATCTCCTTCTTCTTCTGGAGGAGATTCCTCTTCTGACGAAGGCAATCCACCTTCTCAGCCTTCCACACCCAATTCCCCAATGGAAAATCAGAACAACCCTGGTAGACCCTGGTTGGACCAGGATGTTGTAGCTGTACCTGGAGCCCAACACCCTTTACCAAAGCACCCGGAGAAATGGCTTCCTAAGTTTGATCCCGATTCAAAATAGATAGTCGAAGATCATATCAAGAAATTTATGTTAGCCATCAGACTCTGTAATGTTGAACATGAAGATGTTGTCTGTAGGTTGTTCCCTTACACCTTTGAGGGTAATGCGTCCACTTGGTACTTTCCCCAACAGCCTCACACCATAGTGTCTTGGGAAAAGTTTGAGTCATGTTTCTTGGAAAAATTCGGAGATGGTAAACCTCCAGAAGTCTTAGTCATGGATCTTTCGAGCTTAAAAATGAACCCAAAAGAAAAAGTTAAAGATTTTAATCAGAGATTTCTAACACTTAAAAATCGAATCTCCGCAGAGTCTATGCCTGCTGAGAGTCTTGTAATAGCTTACTACACTAAAGCTCTACATCAAAGTATAGCTATTTGGGTTAAATGTTCTAAAAAGGCCACGTTGTTAGAAGCCTTCGAAGAGGCTACTCAGATTGAAAAAGATATACTTAGTCTTAAGGATTCCTCTAGCAACGAAACTGAGACTGTTGATTCTTCCAAAAAGAAGATTGAAATTCTCCCCAGACCTACACAAAACAAAACACAACCTGAAAATTCTGATTTGGAGAATTTAACTAAAGTTGTACAAAAATTGTCTAATCAAGTTATAGATTTAAAAAGGTCAACTGAAGAAGCTTCCTCAAGTAAAGGACCCTACAAACCTCCTTTCCAAAAGCCTTTTCAAACCAGCCGACCTAATCCAAACCCTGAAGGCTTGAACCTAGAAAGTTTGTAATGTGCTCTTCAGACAATTCTAGAAGCTCAAGATAACTTGATCCCTCCTGATATCCCTCAAGAGGAAGTCGAGCAGGAAACCGTTCAAGAAGAAGAGTCTTCTCCAAATATCTTTGGACACCTCTCGGACAGCATCTTCCAAGCTAACTTCGAGACTGTGCACCCTTACAACACTAGGAGTAAGACATCAAACAAACCTCCTGCCGAGAACACTACAACACCACTTCCAAAGCCATCGAAATCAGCAGAAGCTAACATTTCTATTTATGAGTTGTTGAAGTTTCCATTTTTGTTACAGAATATGTTGCAAAATATTTCAGAAAATGGCAAGAATGGTAATTCGAATAGCAATAAGGTTGTACAAAGCAAAGTGTCGCAGAAGACTTCCACTAAAAATAATCCTGCTCCTCAAGATAAAGGAAGCCTTCCTGTGACTCTTGTGAATAATGTAAATAACAATGTAAATAATGTAAATAATTCAGATAAAGTAGTCTTAGAAACTGCGAGTAATAAACCACAAGCTACCACTCTGAGTACTCATAAGAATGTACCTCCTTTCCTTTTAACTTTCAAAATCTTCAACAGAAATGTGCATAATTGTATGGTTGACTCAAGAGCATCGTCCAATGTGATGCCTTGGTCAGTCTGCCAAAAGATTAACGCTGAAGTAGAACCCTCTTCTTTGAAAATCATACAACTTGATCGATCAGATGTTAAAGTTATAGGCGAGCTAAAAAATGTATTGATTAGATTATCGTCTAACCCAAAGGTTCATCAGGTTATTGATATAATTGTGGTGGATATTCCAGAAGTGTATCGTCTGTTTTTGAGCAGGGACTGGTCGGAGCAGCTACAAGGTTACTTCGCAACGGACTGGTCGCACTTATGGCTTCCAGATAACGGTAAGCCCAACAAGATAAGAGTGAATCGTGAGTGTTACCTTAAGTTCACGGTCACAGAATTGAACGATCCTAATGAGCCATACACACCTATTGTTAATCCACCTGAAGTCAAAGGGATGGACACCTACTTCGGAAATTTCATGGCTGAAGTTTCACCTATCGACAATCCAGAACAGAAGTCTGAGATCATAGCATACGTGCAACCAACAGCTTCTATGCAACAGTCCTGTGAACCCTATGGAAATCAAATTTGGTCTTTATATTTCGATAGCTCCAAGTCTAAAGAAGGAGCTAATGCAGGTTGCATCATTATTGATCTGGCAGGTAACAAAACATTATTGGCTTGTAGGCTAGAATTTGAATGTACTAACAATATTGCAGAATATGAGGCTTTACTGCAAGGTCTCAGAAAAGCCTTGGACATGCACATTCAAAATCTGATTGTATTCGGCGACTCTGAGATAGTGGTTAGGCAGGTGAGAGATTCTATACATTGTCTTTCCCCGCATCTCAAATGTTATCAATCTGAGGTATGGAGTTTAATGAACAAATTTTCTGCTTTTAATATAAATTCCCTTCCTAGATCAAATAATGCTGAAGCAGATCTACTAGCTAATGTTGCCTCTAAACTTCTTCCCGCAGAAGGCTTATCCCCGAACGTGTTCTCCGTGGAGCTATTGTTTCGACCATCTATTCCTGACAATATCACAAACTGGAGAGTATTTGACGATGATCAGCAGATCATTAACTTTCTGCACATGGAAGAAACCTTCCAAGGCGCTGTGATAGATGAACAAACACACGACGACAATTTGCACGACTTTACGGTAATACCTAATCTAAAATCTCCTGAAGCTCTATCGGACATGGTAAATCTCATACCCAAATCTGTTGTTAGACTATAAAACTTTTATGATTTTGAAGATAAATTTAAAAATACGGTCAATTGCAAAACCAATAGTTCCTCATTGTCTTATGAAAAAGTCAATTTAGGGACTAGTGAAAATCCTCAGTGTATCAATCTAGGCCTGGGATGTTCTAGACAAGAAAAAGTTTCTTTTGTTAAATTATTTAAAGAATTCAAGGATGTCTTTGCTTGGACTTACAATGATCTTAAGACATTTGATCCTAATATTATACAGCATGTCATCCCGATGAAGCCCCAAACTTTACCCTTCCAACAGAAACTGAGGAAAATGCATCCTAAATTAGAACCGACCATACAAAAAGAATTGAATAAAATTCTAAGTGCTAAAATAATTTTTCTTGTTAGACACACTCAATGGGTATCCAACCTCGTCCCAGTCTGGAAGAAAAATGGGGAAATTCGACTTTGTGTCGATTTCTGAAACCTCAACAAAGCGTCTGACAAAGATAATTATCCTGTCCCTCCCATGGAACAGATCCTTCAACAAGTATCTGGTTCCGAGAGGCTATCTTTACTAGATGGTTTCTCTGGATACAACCAAGTCTTGATGTCTCCGCCAGACCAACTAAAAACTACCTTCCGTACCCCGTGGGGCACTTATGCTTATCGCAAAATGCCTTTTGGATTGATTAATGCCGGTGCTACCTTTCAGAGAGCAATGGACATTTATTTTAGAGGCTTAATAAATCATTTTGTAGTAGTCTACTTAGATGATGTGACCGTTTATTCGAAAAACAAACACGATCATCTAGCTCACTTACTAGTCGTTCTGCTACGATGTCGTAAATACGGCATTTCCCTGAACCCCAAGAAGTCCATCTTTGCAGTAGAACGAGGTAAGTTACTGGGATTCATTGTGTCTAGTGATGGGATGATTATTGACCCCGAGAGGACCCAAGTTATCGCTAAACTTCCCCCACCTACCTCCAAAAAATCCATGCCGTCTTTCCTAGGCCAGATTAATTTCGTGAGAAGATTTGTCCCTAGTTTCTCCGAAATGGTCAGGCCTCTCCAGAACCTGATAAAGAAGGACACCCAATATCACTGGGGACCCACTGAAAACCAATCTTTTAACGATATAAAGAAGGCCATAATTGACGCTCCGTCGCTCATGAGCCCTGCTTTCTCTCAAGACTTTACACTTTATACTTTTGCCTCAGATCGTTCCTATGCCACAGTCCTAACTCAGAAGAATTCTGAGAACAATGAAGTACCCATCGCCTTTATGAGCTCTTCTTTCAAATGTGTTGAACTTAACTACCCAGTAGTCGATCGGCAAGCCTACGCTGTTTTCAAAGCAGTTAAGCATTTTCGGTCCTATCTTTTGAAGTTGAGGACGAAGGTCATTGTCCCCTACCCAACCGTAAGGAACTTGTTAGTGCAAAAGGAGTTAGGAGATAAAAGAGCCAACTGGGTCACCTCCTTGTAGGAGTATGACTTAGAAATCACCCCAGCATGGATTGTGAGAGGCCAAGGATTGTGTAAGTTGGTTGTTGATTCAGAAACTAAACAGCAAGAAGATAGTGATATGTCAAACCTAGAACAACGCGATCAGAGTTTGATTTGTTGCGCACAAAGCCTCGTAAGTCCTTGGTACGAAGATATTAGATTTTGTCTTGAAAATGGATCAGCACCCCGTCACCTTGACCCCGCCAAAAGAAGAGCGTTGAGACTAAAGTCCGCCTCCTTTCATCTAGTTAATGGTATATTGTTTCGTCAGAATTTCGATGGCGTGTTGATGCATTGTCTTGAAAAGGACGAAGAAGAAAGAGTCTTGCTCGAGTTGCATGCTGGAGAAGATGGTGGTCACTTCGGTGGCGACACCACTGCTCATAAGGTTTTAAGAGCTGGTCATTACTGGCCGAAACTTTTTAGGGACGCCCATGCCTTGTGTCGTAAATGTGTCATTTGTCAGAAAGCATCAGGGCGATTGCAAAAATCAGCCTTTCCCTTGCAACCCGTTACAGTCGATTCTCCTTTCCAGCAATGGGGCCTTGATATCATAGGTCCTATTAACCCTCCATGCTCACAACAGCACAAGTATATTGTGACAGCCACTGATTACTTTACTCGATGGTCTCAAGCCATCGTGCTAAGAACTGTTAACACAAGTCAGGTGATCGATTTTCTAAACTCGAATATCATCACTCGTTTTGGTATCCCTGATTGTCTAGTCTTTGATAACACTTCATACTTTTCTTCTCTAGAGATGAGTGAGTTCTCCTTAGAGAAAGGAATAAAGCTGAAGTATTCTGCTAGTTACTACCCTCAGGGTAGTGGCTTAGCAGAATCGACAAACAAGAACTTGATTAAAATTATCAAAAGAACCGTGGCTGAAAATCACAAGAACTGGCACAATGCACTGTGGGATGATAGGGTAACACCCAAAGCCGCTATAGGTAATTCCCCCTTTTTCCTCTTTTATGGCAGAGAGGCCATTCTACCACCTCACATTCTTCTTCCTTCGCTTCAATTGTCACAAACAGTTCAAGAAGAAGATTGTCCCCCTTTAGAAAGTTGTATTAATGCTTTGATGAAGTTAGAAGAAGTAAGAACCCAAGCTAAGCGTAAACTAGATCAACATCAACAACTGGTTAAAAGCTAGTTTGATTCTAATTCTGCTTCTGATAGGAATTTTGAAGTAGGCGATCTCATCTTAAAGTGGGACAAACCACACGAAGGAAAGGGTGAACACACCAAGTTTCAAAATTTGTGGCTTGGGCCATTTTTTATTGCTGAAAAGTTGGGTCCTAGTTCCTTTCGATTGCAGAATCTTGAAGGGCAGCTTGACACCTATCCGGTGAATGGCCAAGCCCTAAAAAGATACTTTGCTTGATTACTACCCTTGTATATTATGTAAATATTTCCTTTTGTCTTTATTTTTGCCTTTGTTTTCGTTTTTGGTTTTGATTTGGATTGATCAGTTTTTTTATGTTTTTGAAACATATGCATGCCTGTGTACTGATCTATTCAGACAAAGACCATAGAAAATTTCTTCGCTAAAATAACTTCTGAAAAGTTGTACGAACATCAATGATATGTTTAAAAAAAAAAAAAACTGATATTTATGTTGGAAAATTTTGTTGTTTGAAAGAAGTTACTAATTTCAATCTCTGAGTGAAGTTTGTCATGATCATCTATTATCTTTTTACGCTGTCCCTTTTCCGTAAAGGAATGACTCAAAAAGGATGTCTCCCTGTTATAGTAAGTTGTTTTAGAAATAAAACATTTCTAGAGCTGAATAAAGGACAGTATCAAAAAATTCTGATGAGGTCTAAAAAAAAAAAAAAGATAAAATATCAAGATTTTTCAGCGTCACCCCGCTCAGCTATATACAAAACAAAAAACAAAAAAATAAAATAAGAGTTGTGGGAAGTGTTTGTAAACCCGTCGGGATACTGAACAGGTCTGCTGGCAGCGGGTAAATGCAAGCATGGCGCCATGACAACTTCGTCGGGGTACTGAACAAGCCTCTGGCAGCGAAGCAATGTCAGGTACACAAAAATCTGTAACAAATATAAGAAACCTCTTTTAAGTCCTTTATTCTGATCTAGAACTTCTTGATAGGATACAGACGTCCGAGTGGGTTAAATGGCAACCCTGTCGAGGCTATGGACGCCTGCTGGAAGCAATGGCTATGCCAACAGTATCGAAGATTTTATCATTAATATCGTGACTTGCTGATCTGAGGACTATTATTAGTTTTCATCTTTTAAAACATCGTTGGAAAAGATAGTAAATGATGATGTTTGTACGATTTTCTGATTGTTGTTTTTGAGTTGAATTTTTCTTTGTCGTCCTGCTCTGAATTTGTTTCTTTCGACAGAGATAACTGCTTCTACCAGTGTGTCGCCATTGTTGGCAGCCAATACAATTTTTTCAATTGCCCTATAAGCTGCCTACACCTATGTCTCCTGAACTTCAAATTTTCATCGCATTTTGCAAATAGACGATATTTTCATTTCATACGACACTTGCAAATTAGTTTCGATTTATTTTTCATGACTGAAAGCGTGAAAACTCCTCCATCGTTAGTTGAACTGTCATGAGCTTCTCATTGATATTCTGAAAGACACTTACCTTTGGTTTATTATTATGTGGTTGAGGAGATTTTTCAAACTATGACATTCTTGCTTTGATTGCGCGACTTGGCTTTTATTTGATTGATAAAGTATTGAGCATGTGAGTTTATGAGTTATACTTGATTTCATAAGAGTTATGGTTGATTTTGGTTTGATCCTTACTATTATGAGCTCTTGGCTTATTGATTTTATGAAATCTCTTATCATGTTTTATAAACTTTGATTATGCAACAAGCACATGGGTAACGTATGAATTTGATTTTTATTGAATGGCAATAGTTTGAAGTTTTACAATGGCGCATTGATTAAACTTTTGGATTTTGATTTTATGGTTTGAATTATTACTTGGCGTATGATTAATTTGTGGGTTTGATTTTACGTTGAACATACATGGTTTCAAACCATAGTTTGGCACATTGGTATATTATCATTCACCGTTTAAATCTTGGAATGGCCGAATATTTTGGTTCATGTTATGATTGATGGAACAGCGTTGTACTCTACCATTAATGTTTTGCATGGCGGTGAACTAACCCACCACCTTCACACGCGCATATTGATTCACCTCCCCTTTCATCATTCTCAGCTGTTGGCCTAAGCGATTTTGCTCCTGTGTGTTTATCCGAACCCTACCATGTGCCCACGCCATGGCTCCATTCGTGAGGGCTGAACCCAATGGTAGCCAGGCATTGTTGATGTTTGATGGTGCTTACAGTGACCTTGAGGAATTCGGATGGCTCCTGTTTATACGAAAGTTTGATGGCTATAACCCTAGCGTGGCTCGGCAATTTTCATTAACCTTTGATGGCTGCCGAGCCAAGGTTGGGGATGTGCAATTGGAAATTGATGAGCAATTTCTCAGTCTAGCTACCGGTCTGCCTGCTGTCGGACAGAAACAGTCAAAAAAATTGCAAAGTGGAAGATGTCCCGTGGACATTGCTCTTCCAGTCACGAAGAGTGAGCTCCTGTGACAAAGGTTTACCCACGAATATGCTAAAGCAACGATGGAACGACTTGTTGATGGTAACCAAGCAATTCATTACCTGTGAGGGCAGGTATGGTTTCGTTTTCTTGTACCACCTTCGGCTACTGATGGTTTTCATGGGCTATGAGATTAATATGCCTCACTACTTGCATAGGAGTTTGTTTAAAATGTCTAAAAGATACAAATGAAACTAGGCCGATAACAGCCTATTTCATTTTGGGTTAATTAAAATGCTTGTGGTTTGTAAGTTGGGGTTACACCGAGACTGTTGGAATGAATTTCTTAAACGCAATAATTTTGATGATTCGAGCTCACCACAGGTTGACAAACCTATGGTGAGAGAGAGTAAGTCAGTGCCCCTTGTGCCTTATAGTGCTCTGTTACCCAAGACCCTTCCCGAACCACCTATTGACCTACCCGGTTCTGTGACCACAGATGTGGAAATTGTTAAACCCGTGGCTAAAAGGCCTAAGGCCAAACCTAATGTGAATTCTAAAAGTAAGAAGAACGCCTGATTAATCTCTCGCATGGCAAGAAACAAACCGAAAATTCCTGTCAACCCTGACCCTATCATGGTGAGTGAAGATTCTGACTCAGAGATTGAATGCTACCTGGCAAGTGAGCACCCCTATTCAGAAGGTCTATGTGATAAACCCGCATGTGATTTTGTGAAGAACCTACCACCTTGTTTGCAAAATGATCCTAATTATCCTGGCATCAACATGCCTTGTGAAACCCCTGGTGACTCGTCGAAACCCCTTCCTGCTCTATCTCAACCAACTGCTCCACCATGCGATCAGTGTGGTGCATGGTTAGAAAGGTATTACCTCGATGTGCCAATGTTGCAGTCCAGGATTCATGCTCTGGAGGATCAAGTTGCAAATCTCACCAGTCAAAAAGAGAAGATGCCATCCACTGATAAGAAACAACGAACAACTGGTTCGATTTTGTTTAAGAACGTGGAGTCGGCAACAACATTCGTCAACTCAAAATTGGCGTAGCTCGAACAGCCTCACTGGTATGATTATCACTTGTTTATATGATAAACCCACACCTCTGTTACAGCGTGGATTTGTTTTGACACTTAAGTATACATTAGGTGCATTATTGTATATAATTTTGCTTTGGATAAATCGAATTTTTTTATTATTTTAAGTTTCGATTGGATTTGACTTTGATTCGATTGATCACGGGATAGACTTGATTGTTTTAATTTAGCCTCAATTGAATACTCTGTGCTTATTGAAGTTGTTAATATATTTTCTAAATACAGGTTGTTTCTGGTATTCCAACTTTGAACACAGTCAATTGTTCGATTTGAATTGGTTATATTCTATACGATATGGTTGGCATAACTGTTATAATGTTATATTTCGTGTCTGATTTGACCAATTCGAATGTCATTATGTTAATGCATAACCAAATTGTGACTATTCGATTCACATCGATTGACCGTGTTATCAGCTCGGTTCATATTGCAACAAATACATTGTTTAAGGTTGATTTGTTGAACGAAAATGATCATGCCCAGGGTTGCGATTTGTTTCTATATTTAACTCAGCCACGATTCGATTCGATTGATTGCCCAGTTTATGGTTATCATTGTTGTAGATGGTTACGATCATTCTGTGATCATGTCTGGTGACCGTGTAAACTCTCAACGATTGTGATCTATGACGAATTTTGATGTTGTTGTGCACGTTTCATTTTGATTATAATCGTAACAACCTTTCCATA
This sequence comes from Picea engelmannii, assembly GCA_009831015.1. Taxonomy (NCBI): domain Eukaryota; kingdom Viridiplantae; phylum Streptophyta; class Pinopsida; order Pinales; family Pinaceae; genus Picea; species Picea engelmannii. The sequence continues at coordinate 672,528 of ML778791.1, forward strand.
TTGGCATTTGATCAAAACGATGTCAATCTTATACAGCAGTAATAAATCGATTATGATTGAGTTCGATTATGATTGTATCGATTATGATTTTTGTTGGATTACATCGTATCCTATATGATATGATTTACCATTGATTTCGTTTGTTATGAAATAGTCCTGTTATGATTCGACCTGATTTTATGGCAATTGAAAAAACAGAGCATTCTTACCCTGTCCCGATTGCATTTTTTTTGTTCTGTTAATTTAAACTCATTTGAATTATAGTGATTCGTTTTGGATATTTATTGAAAGAAAATTAAATGGATTTGATTCTTTTGAAAAGATTTCATTTGATTGATGTCTAGTCTTATATGCTATTTTAGACTAGCTACAGAATCAGATGATTTTGTAGCTAAGTCTGTAGGATCAATTTTTTATTGTTTTGTTACTGAAATATCTTTCTAATTTGATATTTGTGTTCTATTGCAGGTAAATTTGAAATTGCAATTGAGTTTATGAGCAGTTAGGAGATATTTCATTTGCATTTTGATTTCCTAGTTTAGTGGATTTTGGGATATCTCCCAGATTCTGTAATACATTTTCATATTATCCACAGGGATGTTTTACCCTGTGGAGAAACTTATATATACTTATGATTTTTGTAATAACGTTCATCCTCATTCGTGGGAGAACAAGGATATGGATTTCTAATACAGACTGAAGCAGACTTGATGTGTTGTCACAGCTTTAGCTTCTCAGTATATCAACATTTTTGTTTCATGTTGTGTATATCACTTTGTTTATGATTTATGACTACTTTATCTATCTAGATCATGTGCAAATGATATAAATTTGATCACTGTAATCCATCATCTTGTCTCTTCCAAATATATAAAAGACATAACAATTGTTTAATTCAGTTTATGAATGACAGGTTTATCTTCTTCATTGATTGAATTATCAAATATAAGTTTTTGCATAACAGGTTTCCCTTATTGCAGAGATTTATAAATCTTATAGTTGTTATGATTTTTTATGTCTTGTTTGTCCTGTAAACAACTCGAAGAGCAGCGCAGCTAATCGTTTACGAGAAGCTTTGGGATTAACCGGTGCGAGTTTCCTTCCTCCGACCAGCTTCAAAGTCATCACACACAGGGCAAGTTAGGAGCGTTTCCAGGTCAGTTAATCTTTTCTTTGTTGTTTTCATTAAGTAGTTCAGTTTAGATATAAGTTTAATTAGATTTATATTAGATTGTTTAATTTCAGTAAATATATTAGATTGTTTAATTTCAATAATGTTTATTTCTTTTTCATAAAATATAAAAAAATCAAAAAATATATCTTGTTGTCTTAGGGCAGAAAACGCATGAGTTTTGCAGGTTTTAATTAAATCTGTAGGTTGTTTATAGTGTATATTTGTGAATAAGTAATATTGCAGTTGGTAATTAGATAGTTGATTTGAGTTATTATAATAGTAATTAGTAGATTGTATATAATAGTTAGAGTAGTTAGTAGTTAGTTTTAATTTAATTTAGTATTTTGTTTTAATTAGATTAGTGTATTAGTTTTAGTTAATTTTATTTAGTTTTAGTTTGTTTTATTTATTTTAGTTAGATTAGTTAGTTTAGATTGGTTTTCTCTTTGGTTTTCTTAAAAGACCTCAGGGCGGCCAACGGAGCCGTTAAACTCGTCAGGGTGGTCCATTCCAAACAGCTTGGGTTATTTAGACAACCCTGGACCGGTTCCACTCTCTCAATTGACGGACGGACAATTTCGCCCGTCAACACCAATGCATCGACAACATTTATGTGACTCATCAATGACATCTTCCAGCCACAACTCGACAAGTTTAAAGTTATTTATATTGATGATATTTTGGTTTTCAGCAAGTTGTGGGATGCACATTATCAACATGGTTGCACATTATTGGAATTACAGTGGCAACATCAACTTCAGGTGAAGGAAAAGAAATCCTACTTTGCACAGACTTTTGTGCAATATTTAGGATTCATTGTGGACCAAACAGGGGTGCGTCTAGATCCCTCTCACATGCAGGCCCTCGCTCAATGGCCAGCGCCAACCACTACACATACACTTAAAATATTTATTGGGGCATTAATTTCTACAAGAAAATTGTCTCCCATTTCACCAAGTTGGCTAGTTTGTTGCATCAACTAGAAAATCAATCTAAGTTCATATGGAATGCAAATGCACAACACCACTTTGAGAAGTTAAATAAATATTTATGCTCTGCTCCAATCCTTCGATTTCCCGACTTGGTCCAACCTTTTGAAATTGAGACGTATGCTTCTCAATTTGATATTGGCGCGGTTCTTAAACAAGGAGGTCACCCGGTGGCATACCACTCTGAGACCCTTTTCAATGCCAAAATCAATTACAGTACCTAAAAAAAAAAAATTTATATATTGGTGCAGGCTTTGAAACAATTATGCCATTATATTTTCAGCAAAGAAACAATTCTACACACAAACCATCATCTGCTCATCTTCATCAACTAGTAGAGTAAAATGCAGGAACAATGACACCTGAAGTGGGAAGCCTATGTACATCAGTTTCATATAGTTATCAAATATAAGAAGGGAGTCGTTAAAAATATGGAATACTTGTTAAGAAAACCACCAAAACGGGTCATGCATATCTTAGCAACAATATGTGTAGCATATGATGCATGGAAAGGAATGTGTGAAGGAGATCCATCCTTCAAAGGCATTTGGGTAGCATTACAACAACCAACAACAATCAATCAGACACCTTTTCTCAATTATAACATCCGAGAGGGATGGCTCTATCGCCTCAATCAACTTTGTGTTCCCCAATCCGGGGATCATTTGATTCTCATTAGAGAAGCACATGCTTCCTCTTGTTGTGGACATTTCAAGACAGCCAAAACACTTCTCAACCTCCAACGCCACTTCTATTGGCCAACTATGTCCAGAAAAATAGAGCGCTTCATTCACACTTGTTCACTCTATTCACAAATTAAGCCTTCTAATTGCAATCATGATCTCTATCAACCCTTACCCATCCCCTCTCACCCATGGGAATATATTTCTATGGGATTTTTTAGTGGCCTTCCTACTACGTTGCGAAAGAATGATGCCATTTGTGTCATTGTTTGTTGTTTCTCAAAAATGGTAATCTTTCTCCCATGCCATAAGACCACTCCCACATCTCAAACTATTGATTTGTTCTTCCATCATATTTGGCCACACTTTGGATTTCCCAGTAGCATAATTTCTGATAGAGACTCTCACTGCCTTAGCAGCTTTTGGCGTACTCTCTAGACTTTACTAGGATGTCAACTCCATTTTTCCATGGCTTTTCACACACAAGACCAATGGTCAAACAAAGGTGGTCAATCGTACCTTGGTCCATTGACTTCACAACTATATCATTAAGAATAAGTATTGGTATTCCTACCTTTAAATCCTACAACACAACTACAATAGGGCCACACACTCTTCCACTAGGTACTCACCATTCGAGGTCTATTTTGGCTTCCAAAACCTTGCACCCACAAATATGCCTATCATTTTGGCTCCATCTATATCATCACATCAACACCAAGAACAACAGACTACCCATAGTTTCATTCATAATTTATTACAGTGACACACTTAGGTTATAGCTGCTTTGCAAGAGGCACAGGATCGTGCCAAGTAGCATCACGAAAAACATTGTACTCCCTTGGCATTCGAACTAGGGGACCAAGTGTGGCTGGAAATGAATAAATAATTCTTCAAAGGATGTCACCACAAACTGCATCCCTTGCGGTATGGACCCTATACAGTCTTGGAACACATTAGCGAGAATGTGTATTGTTTGGACCGTCCAATACATTTGGTCATACATGATGTTATGAACGTTAACAACTTAAATTTGCTTGAGCCTCCAATTCTAGAAGACACATCCACCTTCCAACATCCAATGGACAATATTCATGACTTTCAACCTCCGCTCCTGCATGATAAAATTATGGATATGCAAACCAGGACCACACGTAAGAAAAAATATGTTTCATAGCTGGTCAAAAAATAAGGACAAACTCCAACGCAAGTCGAGTGGATGACAACCGAGACACTGCAACGAAAGTTTCCTCAGTTGCTAGAAAAAGAAGGGATTCTTCCAGATCTAAATAGGAAGGAATTGGACCACCAGAAAAGTCACCCACCTTCCTTGGACAACTAGTAGAAGAGGATCAATATTCACTCGGAAACTTCTAATGTAATCTTATCTCACCAGTCCAGTAAGCAAGGTGTTCTAATATTATATTTGTTATTCTATTTCTAATCCGTGTCAGTGTTAGTGAGTCTATATATTTTTAATAAGGGCTTCGCCAGTATAGTGAGAAAGGATATTCCTAAATTAAATTGTGAGTCAGTCTTTGTCAGCCCATTGTTGTGGGAAATAACCCTCGTCGGTATAAATAAGTAGGGCATTGAAGAAATAAAGTAGCAACTACTATTGTTACTACAAATAATGCAGAGTAATGAAGTCACCCTACATTATTAAAGGGGTGTCTTTCTCTCTAGTAAGTTTTGATGAAGTTTTTATGAATCATTCTCTCTTCTTCTGTTTGCTAAGGTGAATTGTTGTGTGTGAGTGTTTTGGTTATTCGTTTAAACCACACACCATGTGCGACTGTTGTTCCCCCTCTTATTTTCTTGTAAGGGAATGTTGGTTGTGTTAATATTATGGTAGTTGCGGGAGCTATTTACCCCCACGTGTGAACCTGACGAGAATAGAAGACTCCGGGAAGCAAGAGAAACCCTAATGAGTTGGCTAATAACCCTAGAAGCCTTGTCGTCTCAAGAAGATAATTTATATTAGGTTATTAGCCTCCAAGAGAAGAAG
>ML778791.1:680217-695493 GCA_009831015.1 Picea engelmannii
AAGAGAAACCCTAATGAGTTGGCTAATAACCCTAGAAGCCTTGTCGGCTCAAGAAGATAATTTATATTAGGTTATTAGCTTCCAAGAGAAGAAGTCGGCCAGAATTAATAATAATATACTGAACAGACATATACCCAGAAGGAGAAGTGGGCCCTAGCAAACTGGCAAGATTACTATAAATATAGGGTGCCAGTTCTCATTTGTAGCATCTCGGCAGTTGCAGACAGAGCTAGTCCTGCACAGAAGTTTCCTAGTTGGTGCACACTGCAGTTGTAGTCTGGTGCGCAGGTTTGGAGGAGGGTTGCAGGTGTAGCCGCAGCAACATCTAGTTTCAGTATTGGCTTGGATATCTCTTGGCTAGGGTTTGGGACTATCTGATCAGTCTTTTGTGTTGCGCTATCCTTGGGGAGAGATGCACTGCCCTTTGTTTGTCTATCTAGCCTAGGGTTTTCTTCCAGAGGAATTCTCAGTCAAGGTTAAGGTGCTCAGAGGGAGGCTTCGGCTTGTGGTTGGGTGACGAGGGTATCGTCAATGGTAAAATGAGCACACCATCTTCCATATTCTAACATGTTGGTGTTTTTCTGGAGTGTGCACCAAATGCAATCAATGCACCTTCCTTTTTCTAACTCGTTACAGATCAATATATGGAAAAGATGATTGTCTATTCAACTCAACACACAACTTTAATTAATTAACCAACTAAAGTATCAAATTCTTTTAAATATTATCACACTTATCTTGAATGACAACTTGGAAGGATTCAAATCCAAGTTCTTTTAATATGTGAGTTAATATAATATTTAGAGATAGAGATTGAGAAGAAAGAAAGTATTCCTCATATAAATTTCATTTTAAAGTTTTTTAAAGATGATATAAAAGTGTTTTATGGATATGTAAATTTAGTCATTGGTTCTTTAAAATAAGTGTTTATATAAAAATGTTTATTTTGACCTAAAATATTTGGGTTAAAAATCGTTATTTTACGATCCATATCAAATAAATATCTTTATCTTATTGTTTTTGTTAATAGGAAAATACAATTTCATAATAAATACATTTAGTTCAATACTTTTAATATGTGGGTTAAGATGATTGTTAGAGATAGAGATTGAGAAGAAAGATGGTAAATAAATGTATTTATCTTAATATTTATGTAAATAAGAAAATACAATTTCATAAATATATTTATTTTAATGCTTTTAATATGTTAAAATAATTATTAGAAATAAAGATTGAGAAGAAAGAGGTAGAAAGTATTCTAAAATTTAAATTTTGTTTTTAAATCTTTTTTAAAGATGATATAAAAGTGTTTTATGGATTTGTAAAGTTAGTCATTAGTTCTTTAAAATAAGTGTTTATATAAAAATGTCTATTTTCACATATAAATATTTTTTGAAAAAAATATATACTTTTCAATCAATATTGGAAATAAATATTTGTATCTTAATGTTTATATTAGTAGGAAAGCACAATTTCATAAATAAAGATATTTTGATATAATATCTTTATTTTGTAACCAATGTCGCAAATAAATATCTTTATCTTAATGTTTATGTTAACAAGAAAATACAATTTCATTAGTACATTTATTTCAATACTTTTAATTTCATTAATACATTTATCTCAATACTTTTAATATGTGTGTTAAGATAATTGTTATAGATAGAGATTGGGAAGAAAGATGTAGAAAGTATACTGAAATATAAATTTCATTTAAAGTTTTTTTTAAAGATAATATAAAAGTGTTTTATGGATTTGTTAAGTTAATTATTAGTTCTTTAAAATAAGTGTTTATTTAAAAAAAAAAATATTTTTTTTATTTCACAACCAATATTGCAAACAAATATATTTAATTTAATGTTTATGTTAACAGGAAAATATAATTTTTTAAATATTTTTATTTTAAAACTAATCATTAGTTTTAGAGACTAACACCATAAACATCTCTTTTCATGATTTTTTTTTTTCTGGGAAAAAAATCATTTATATTCCTTGTTGCTAAAATATATTACAGTATTTCATTTGGCCTCCCTCGGCACCTGACAAAAACTGTGTTGTCTCTAGATTTCTTTACATATATGTTACAACAAGACTTTACATTCTTACCAACCATACATATCGCTTACAGTATGCCACAAAAAACAAAAAAACTTCCCTTAGGGGGTTCAGAATCTGAATTCCATGGCTTAGGTTTCCACCTCATCTAGGTATTCATAGAACACAAAGATTCAACATTGAAGTTCTAGTGCATCCTTTGAGAGTTCGCCATCATTTGAGTTCAATTGCCTAAGGATGTGATGGAAGGACAATCATTTTAAAGAGACTAAATCCAACTTGATGTCTCTCATGATGGATTCCATCCTCATATTCTGGATGTTTTATCTACCTTGGGCCCACTCTATAACCAATCTTGAATCTCCCAGCACCTAAAATTTGTTAAGGTCTTTTTTCTTTTCTATTTCCAAGAGAGTCTATAAAGAAATCATTTCAGCTCTATGTTTGTCTCTCGCCCTGGAGCATACCTTATGTGGATATAATGAGACTAGTTGATAAACAGAACTACCCTAATACCACACTTGGATGGATGACCCTACGTTGCACCGTAAAACAATCCCCACACAACCCCCAATTCCAAAGAGGGCATAATAGGAACTCTTGGTTTGGGGGATATTGGATCCACCTTGAAATCCTATGCCTATCCGAGAGTAATGGTTGTTGCTACTTCTAGAGCCATAAATTTTTCATTGAAGACAATGGTATTATGGGCTCACCATATGTTTCTGACCATTAGGCTAGGCATTGTTGCATACTACACAACAAAATTGTCCATAAACTAGGTTATAAAACTATCTTCCAAGATGTCGTTAGAATAGTTTTATCTTGCCTTGAGCTTGTTCCTAATCACCTCTGCTACGTTTCCTACATATAGACAATATATAAAAAGATGTGAGACAAATTCCTCTGTAGTTTTACACAAAATACAACGATTAGGCCCATTCCACCCCCTTTTAAGGAAGTTTTCCTAGGTCAAAGGTTTATTCTTAAGATCCAACCATAGATTTAGCTTGCAATGGATAGGGGAATTAAGTTTCCAGAGGATCTTCCACCGTCATTGGGGATGGGTGGTCTGCTTATATTCAAATGAGGAGTTATATCCTAGTTTTGTTGTATAAGGTCCATTTTTTGGGTTTTTCAACCAACATAACTCATTGCTTGCCTCCTGATATAGAAAAATTTGGTTTTCACTCAATAAGTCAGTGTATATGTCCCATTCATCCACCAGCCCTGCAGGAAAATTGAGGTAAGTCAAATCTTTCCAATGATCTAGATTATTTTCGGCACAAAATGAGAGCAGAGATATAACATAGAAATATATAGAGATATTGAAAGAGCGGAAATAATATAACAAAGATATATCAGAAATATAACAAGAGGAACATATATACATTAATACACAATTTCTATTAATGAGCGAAATGTACAAAACTGTAGAAATACAGAGTGAAAGACTCACTAGAATGGTGGCAGCTTATCATTGAGAAGAGATGTGACGGTTACTCGCATTTGCAAGAAGATGATTACAATCAGGATCCAAAGGCCTTTTTATAATAAATAAAATCCAAAACCCTAACCCCAAAAGATGAAAATCCAACAGTTTTGTGAACCCCGTTTTGGGTAGTTTGGTGTATCAACTTCTCAGGGGCGTAACTTTGGCATATGATCTCCATTTGGGGCATATGATAACTCATTGGAAAGGTCTATCTTAGTAATACACATGTTTCCATCAAAATTTGGATAATTCCTATAGTGTGATTGTGGAGATCCCTAAAAACGTTGCTTAGAGCCTCAAAACAACCCTGGAAGTTCAGGACCCAACAACTAGAAAACAAAATTGCCAAGGTGAAAAATTGTTTTTCGAGCCAGTGGAATAGATGGGTGGACACTGATATCCACCTTGATCAATCCTCCCTCATTAGGAAGAAAGGTTCTCCATTGTGTTGAGCTCCCTGGGGAGAGGGGGAAGTGTTTGTTGAACCTGAACCTCGGTGAGTTGTTTGCCTTGTTGGAGAAGTTGTGTTGCTTAGTTTGTTGAACATTGTCATGAACCTATTGTTGGAAGGGTTGAGTCTATTCAACCATTCGAGCTACATGAGATGAATGTGTGCATAAGGAATCCTTTTTCTTTTCTGCAACCTTGTGGACCTGCATTTATTGGATAGAAGGTGCTTGGGCCGAGGTTGTAGTGGTTGTAGTGGTTGCAGTGTCCATCTATTCACCTTTTGAATAGATTGTGAAGAAGATGAATTTTGTAGTATGAGATACTACCTTGTGAAACTATTTAGGTGGGACAATAATTGGAACTCCCTCTGGTATTCTATAGAGATGACCCCCAGTAACAATGACATTACGGGGTTGAGACTCATAAACAGCATGGTGCTTCCAAATATATGGCTAGCCCAAGAGAACATCACAAACATCCAGTAGGGAAACATCACATAATACTTCATCCTTGAAGGGCTCTATGTCGTATGACAATATACATTGCTAGCTGACACACAGATCTCGTCCCTAGCAAAGCCACCCAATGTTGTATGGTTGCAGGTGTGGTTTTTTCGACAATCCCAATTATTTGACGACCTCTGCTGAGATGGGGTTCTTCTGGCTTCTGTTATCAACAATAAAATGAAATGGGGTCCCCTTCACCCACATCTTTTAATGAAAAAGGTGCTCGCCCTCTTTAGGATCTGTTAGTTCTTATGGTTAAATTGTTGTGGTCGCGACAATAACGGTCTGCGTCGATGATCTGTTTTCTATCAGTATTTTCTAAATCATATTCTAAAGCATGGCTCGGCTCCTTATCTTTGATCTCAGCCACCAATGATTGTTTTAAGAGACGTTCATCAGTGTTGTGCCAGGGGATTTTGTGGAAATTGCACCATTTTCCAATTTCCTTCTTCGTCTTTCCATTACCCATCTTTTATGTGGCTTGGACTAGTTTTTTGAAGGTTGGTCGTTAGGGCCATCTTTACCATACTTTGGTTGTTGCGGATTTGCAGACCCAAAATCCTGCTTGTTCTAGTGCTTAAATTTCTTCTCGATTTTAACAACATGTCGATAAGAAACACTGAGTGATGAGATGTCCAGAAAATCCATTTCAGTTTGGATGTATCTATGTAGAGGCCTGCGGTATTTTAGAAATAAATGTCGCTCAGAGTCTTTGATACCCAGCTTGGTGTGCAAGGTATGGAAGGTATTGGTGAACTCTGACACTTCTTGGCCCCTCTCTTGACACAACATGGTCCATCTCATGTACTGGTATTCATAGTTTCCAATAGGGTAATATTGTTCCTTGACCACATCCACAAAAAAAACCCTAGTGGGCTCGGCCCCATATATTCCAAAATCCTCTGTGCAACTTTGCTCCCAGTAAGTTTCCCACCAATGTTTGACATGGGGGATATCCTTAAGGAGTGTGAAGGTGATATTTTTCCTATCGGAGAAATTATGAAGAGAGAAATAACCTTCTAGCAGATTAAACCATTTTTCTAGGGAATCTGCATCTATCTATCCTTCAAATATGGGAATATAAAAATTAACTTGTACCCTGAACGATGAGGTGCCTCCAAAGTAGCCTCTTGATGAAGACGTGGATGTTGTATCGGCTAAATCCTACAGTGCATGATGAAGACGTGCATGTTTCCATCACACTTTGGCTAAATCCTACAGTGTGACTCTGGTGAGCCCTAAAAACGTTGTTTAGAGCCTCAAAATGACCTCGGAAGTTCAGAACCCGAAAAGTAGAAAAAAAAACTGCCAAGGTGGAAGACTGTTTTTTGAGCCAGTGGAATAGGTGGGCGGCCATCGATATCCACCTGGATCATCCAACCATTTCAACCTCTATGTTGAGGGATACCTATACTCATGTCAAAAAGGGAAAGGATTTTTTCCTCCCATAGATGATGAACAAGAGGAGCAGAAAGCTTGAAGTCATTCCCGACACCTAGAAATAGGTCTTCTCCAACTCGAATGAAAAACCCACTACTTATATTACATACCATCCATTCACCAGCTGAAGGAAAGGCTTCCACCATATCCTTCTAGATGATAGACCCCTTTGTTGATTTAGTAGAAGAACAAAACCATTCTGCCACTAAAAGGCCCACCGTGTATTTAAAACACATGACCCTAACCCAGAGAGAGTTATTTTGGGTAAGTCGCTAGAGAATTATTCCCGCAAGGGCCTTCAAAAATAGTAGAAGGTTTTTGAGGCCCCATCCTCCAAAATAATTGGGAGTGACAATTGAATTTAAACTGACTAGATGTACTCCAAAAAAGTCTCTATGGCCATCCCACGGGTATTTGAAATTGGTCCTACACATTTTATCCAAAATTCCTTTTGGAATGGTAGCAATAGAATTCCAATAGACAGATATGCTTTCCATGACTGATTTGATAAGCACTAGTCTTCCTCCTCTAAAGAGAAACATGTTCATCTAGACATTCATCCTCGATTCAACTTTGCCAATTAACCATAACCAGTCCACCTTTTTATAGTTGGAAGGTTTTAGGAAGAACCCCAAGTATTTTATCCCATATTCTATCCCCCATTACTTGAGATAGGAAGAGGGTTGAGAAGGATTTCACTTATGCTTCCGAAAAAATATTTATCAATAAGAAGGATTTATCCAGGTTGTTAGGGTCCTAACCTGCACATAGGTAGAACAATATATTCAGATGTAATAAAGGTCAATATTAATAAGGACTTTCAATAAAATAGAATAAGGTGGATGTAAGAAGACCTAATAGAAGCTTATGCTTCTAGAAGGATCTTCCTCTAAATGCTTCTTTTTAGTATAAATAGGAGTCGAGGGTATGAGAATCCTAGCTTGGATATTATTGTAATAGAGCTATGCTCAACTGGAGGTTTCCCCCTCGAAGAGGCCCATGAACATTGATTTCAGATTCAAAGTGCTATTTATGTTGTTATTCGTATATCATTTCAGTATTATTGTGGTGAATGTTCTGGTTATATTGTTGTTATTCTGCCATTACTAGCATTTTATTTCTGTTCTGCATACAATTTATATCTGGCATATTACAAGTGGTATCAGAGCACTTTCCTCGGGAGAAAGTGTGGGTTAAATTTTTTTTCAGGGTAGAGACATATTCTGACGTCTTTAAGCCACAGAGATCTATCGTTACGCGCATAAACTCGCGGTTGAGGGATTCATACAAGCTGGAAATACAAGTGGTACTTAAGCGCACATATGTTGGCCACCCTTGTAACCCCTGTTTGTACCCCTTCGAGTGGTAGCGCATCAAATAGCACCTGTGTACGGATCGGCCTAGATTACCTGAAGCCCTCTTTAGATAAACCCATCGGTCGCCTGACTGCTATAGTGTCACCGAGAACAACACTCGGGAAGATACTTTCTAGTTCTGGGTAGTCGGGTAGTACAGCTAAGGGTATGGTCTATCCTCCTTAGTTAGTGCCCTGAGATATTGGGTCGAGTACTACTGTTGGACCCTGCACGTATATCAGAGAGCTATAGCACAGGGAAAACCCTTCTTTGTAGAACCCTTGAATACCTAACCCTTGGGGACAGAAACATAAACAAATTAAAACAAACAAGATCTATTGTCGCGCAACTGTGTTCGGGTTGCCAAGTAAATACACATTTATTTCTAGTTAAACATTTGGGCATTTCCTCTCTGCAGTATTCTTCAGACCGGACGTATTAAAAAAAAAAAAATTGGAATTTTTTTCACCATTATTTCAAACCTATTCCATTGGATTTATCTCTTTTCCCTTATCACATTCATCCATATCATTTTTTCAGCAAAACATTTTTACCTCGCCCGCCCCTTTTCAGTTCCCCCATCCTCATGGACCACACTCGTAGCCAAGACTTAGAATATCGCTTCAACACCTTGCAATCTAGTCTCATTGAGACCCAACAAGAAGTGAAACAACTCAATGCCAATGTGTTTGCCATCAATACAACCATACAGTCCTCAATGGGCGAAATCAAACAAGACCTCACCACCTAGCTTGAATCAGTCTTTTCAGCACTCTGCACCAAACTGCATATCCCTACAGATAATCCTTCCTCTTCCTCACCCCCACATATTGAAGGTGACCATTCCTCTCATTCCCATACCTTCCAGAACCATCACTTTCAATGTGACCTAAGCCTTCCACGGGTGGATGTGACCAAATTTGATGGCTCAGACCCCACTGGTTGGGTAACCCAAATGGAACATTACTTCTCTTTATACAACATTACAGATGACTTGGCCAAACTCTGGTATGGTGTTCTTCATCTAGATCAATAACGTTGGCAATGGTGGCAATGGAGAAAAAATTATCGTCAAGGGTATATTGCTTGGACACAATTTGTGGCAAATATTTATGAACGCTTTGACACTGACACCAACCATTTGGGCCGTTTGACAAAGCTGAAACAATTGGGAATAGTGGAAGACTTTATAGATGCCTTTGAGAGCCTGGCTTTTAGAACAGAGGGCATGTATGATGCCTTTTTCCGAGAGTGTTTTATCAGCGGCCTCAAGGATGACATTCGGGCCCATGTCCTCATGTCTCGGCCTGAGAGTTGGGTGGAGGCTAACAAAAGAGATAAATAAGCACAACAGTTTGTATCTTCTCAAAACCGCAAACCCTCCTTCATCCCTCGCCCTAAACCAGTAAATCCCACTACTCCCTCTGCTCCACTAAAGATCCAAAAATTGACCCGGGCTTAAATGGATGAACGCCAACTCAAAGGCCTTTGTTATAACTGTGACGACAAATATTTCCCGGGCCACAAGTGTAAAGAACAAAATTTTTTTATGGCCATCTCCGAGGAGATTTCAGAAGAAGATGAAGAAACCCCCTCTATGTCTGAATCACCTGAATCCACTAACATAACCCCTCCCTCAGATCCTCCCGAAGTAGAACCAGTCATTTCCCTCAATGCTCTCACTGGCTTCTCCGCTCCCCAAACCCTCAAGCTAATCGGTTACATCAAGCATAGGAAGGTCATCATTCTGGTTGATAGTGGCAGCACCCATAATTTTATTCATCGTCGCATTGCCCAAGAAACTCATTATTACATCCATGCTGTCAATAATTTCCAAATCATGATTGCCAATGGTGGTTCCATGAAATGTGGAGGGCGTTGTGAAAATGTGCGTCTCCAAATTGGTGACTACCACCTAAATTCCCATATGTTTTCTATCGACATGGGAGGTTGTGACATTGTGTTGGGTGCAAACTGGCTAAGGACTTTGGGTCCCATTCTCATGGATTTTAAAGACTTAACCATGCAATTCGACTAGGAGGGCCACCAATATAAGTTCCAAGGCATCACCGTCGGTTCACCTGAGATCATTAGTTCCCATCGCATGGAAAAGCTGCTCAAAAAGGGTCATTCTGGTGTTATCGCCCAACTCCATGCCATACAAGAAACAGAGACACCCTCGGTACCATAAGACCTCCAAGCCATCCTTTCTAAACATCAATTGGTCTTTTCCACTCCCCAAGGACTCCCTCCTTCCCATGTTGTTCATGATCATTCCATTCCCCTTGTACCAGGAAGCCTTCCTCCCAATATCCGTCTGTATCATCACCCCTTTTCCCAAAAAAATGAAATTGAGAAAATGGTCCAGGAACTCCTTATTGTAGTCGTTATCCACCCTAGTACGAGCCCCTATTCGTCTCATGTGGTCATGGTCCTGAAGAAATAAGGTTCTTGGTGAATGTGTCCTGACTTTCGTGCCCTCAACAAACTTACCAACAAAGACAAATTCCCCATTCCTGTCATTGATGACCTCCTGGATGAATGGAGTGGCGCCCAATTCTTCACTAAACTGGATCTTCGTTTGGGCTACCACCAGATATGTATGAAAGAGGTAGATATTCCCAAGACTACCTTTAGAACTCATGAGGACCACTATGAGTTTTTGGTCATGCCCTTTGGCTTGTGTAATGCCCCCTCCACCTTCCAAAGCCTCATGAATCACGTCTTTTGTCCTTTTCTCTGCCATTTTGTCTTATTTTTCTTTGATGATATCCTCATCTATAGAAAAACCCAGACAAACCATCTTGATCATGTGGATCAAGTTCTCCATCTACTCGCTTAGCACCAACTTTTCCTGAAACAGTCTAAATGTGCTTTTGGCGCCTCAGACGTAGAATACTTGGGTCATCTGGTTGGCAAAGATGGCATCAGGGTGGATCCTAAAAATATTGAAGCTATGCAAGACTGGCCTCACCCAAAGACTCTTAAGAGCTTGCATGGATTTCTAGGCTTAACAGGGTATTATCTCAAGTTTGTTAAGAATTATGGGAAGATTGCAACACCTCTCACTGCTCTCCTCAAAAAGAACTCTTTCACTTGGACTCCAGCTACTGCTCAAGCCTTTCAAACCTTGAAGATGGCCATGTGCACCACTCCAGTCCTCGCCTTTCCCAATTTCAAAAAGACCTTTGTGTTGGAATGTGATGCCTCGAGGAAAGGAATAGGTGTTGTCCTTATGCAAGAGGGTCGACCTTTGGCCTTTACCAGCAAGCAACTATTTGAAAGAAATCTGGGCAAATCCATCTATGAAAAGGAAATGTTGGCTATTTTTCATGCCGTGGATCTGTGGCATCCTTATCTATTGGGGCAACGGTTCCAAATTAAGACAGACCATCAAAGCCTCAAGTATTTTCTGGAACAATGCATTTCCTCCCCAGAACAACAAAAATGGGTGACTAAACTCTTTGGATATGATTATGAGATCATTTATAAGAAAGGAAAAGACAATGTGGTTGCAGACGCACTTTCTCGAAAATATGAAGATGAAGGCTCCCTTTTTTCTCTTTCATTCTTTGTACCAGATTGGCTCCAAGCCGTTCGCCAGGAATGGCTACAAGATCCCAAAAGTTCATAGTTGATCCAGCAATTGCATTCCAATGCTCCAGCTTCCCCAGGGTACTCTTTGCTCCATGAGGAACTTCGATACAAAGGTCATTTGTATTTAAGTAAGCAATCAAAGCTTAAATCCACGGTACTTTCTGAGCTTCATGCTACACCCACAGCAGGGCACTCCGGGTTCACCAAAACCTATGACAAGGTCAAACGTTCCTTTTTCTGGGATGGTATGAAATAGGACATTCATAATTTTGTAGCTGAATGTGACGTGTGTCAACGCAACAAGGGAGAAACAGTCAAATCACCAGGCACACTACAACTGCTCCCGATTCCACCTGCTATTTGGAAGGATATCTCTATGGATTTTATTACCGGCTTACCCAAATCGGGAAATAAATCCATCATCATGGTGGTTGTTGATCACCTTTCCAAGTATGCTCATTTATGTGCCCTTCAACACCCGTTTATAGCATCCACGGTGGCTCAAATCTTCATGGATCAGGTCTTCAAGCTTCATGGTATGCCGCACTCTATTGTTTCTGATCGCGACCCAACTTTCACAAGCAATTTTTGGCAAGCACTGTTCAAGATACAAGGCACTGAATTGCATCTCAGCATAGCTTATCATCCCCAGACTGATGACCAAACGGAAGTTGTCAACAAGTGTTTGGAAACATATTTGAGGTGTTTTTCCTCAGAAAAGCAAAATCAGTGGGCTCATTGGTTACCCCTAGTTGAATGGTGGTACAACACTTCATACCATATAGCTCCACGCATGACTCCTTTTGAAGCGGTATATGGACAGAAGCCACCTTAAGTTCTCTCATAGTTACCTTCGAAGGTCCAGGCGGTTGACCTAACACTTACAACTCTAGAGGCTATTCTTTGTACCCTCAAAGAGAATTTGGTCATGGAACAGAATTGCATGAAGCAACAAGAAGATCAAGGTCTCTCTAAATGTCAATTTGCAGAAGGGGATCAAGTGTTTCTTCGACTGCAACCTTACAAGCAAACTTCCCTCAAGGTTGAGCATTGTCTGAAGCTAGCGCCCAAATTTTATGGTCCTTATACCATGCTCAAGCATGTGGGAAAAGTCGCATATCAATTAGCTTTTCCCAGCCATTCGAAGCTACATCCTGTTTTTCATGTTTCATTCTTAAAGAAGGTGATTGGAGCTAAGTGCCAAATTCAAACCAACCTTCCAGAGTTAGCTGAAGAAGGATCCATTTGGCTACAACCAGAAGCAATTTTGGACCAACGTGATCATCGCCTACGTCAGAGAACCATCAGAGAAGTGCTAGTCCAGTGGAAATATACAACTCCAGTAGATGCCACTTGGGAACCAGCTACCATTATGCAGCAATTTCCTCATCTGAAGCCTTGAGGACAAGGTTGTTTTTAAGGGGGAAAACATGTTAGGGTCCTAACCCGCACATAAGTAGAACAATATATTCAGATGTAATAAAGGTCAATATTAATCAGGCCTTTCAATAAAATAGAATAAGGCGGATGTAAGAAGACCTAATAGAAGCTTCTGCTTCTAGAAGGATATTCCTCTAGATGCTTCTTTTTAGTATAAATAGGAGTCGAGGGTATGAGAACCCTAGCTTGGATATTATTGTAATAGAGCTCTTCTCAACTTGAGGTTGCTTTCAGATTCAAAGTGTTATTTCTATTGTTATTCTTATATCATTTCAGTATTATTGTGGTGAATGTTCTAGTTATATTATTGTTATTTTGCGATTACTAGCATTTTATTTTTGTTTTGCATACATTTTATATCTGGTATATTACACAGGTTGAGTACCATTCATGTAGCTAGGAAGAAGCGGTCAAGAATTATTTTTAAGATGGGCATGTCCCTTAGGGATCCATATATTTTGCAGAAGAAAACATCTAAAAAAAGAAAGTGAAAAATCATTTATGCATTTGAAACCATAACACCTCTTAAACATTCATTGAATATGGCCTCCTTGATCAACCTACTAGGGCCTTTTGCAATAAAAAGGAACAGAAAGGAGAAGAGGGGACAACCCTATCCGAGACCTCTTGAAGCCTTAAATAAAAGAGAAGGTGAACCATTAATTAAGACAGTGAAAGAGGAACTTTGAACACAGTCCATGATCCAATTGAGAACCCTTACTCCTAATCTAATCTACAGTTGGGCCAAATGCAAGAAATTTGATCTCATCATATCATATTCTTTTGAGAGGTCTATCTTCAATAATACAACCTTTTGAATCTTAACATTCATCATGTGAAGGAATTCATGTTCCATATCCACAACGTCATGGATATTCATGTTTTTCAAGAAGCTGAAATGTTCCTCCCCTGTTATTTTTTAGATTAACTTGTAAACCCCATTGCAACAAGGGATAGGTCTAGATTCTTCAAAGGAATCAACATTCTCTTTCTTAGGAATGAGGTAGAGAAAGGTGGAATTAAGAGACCCATGGACTCATCCTACCTTTAGGTATTCCTTGACCATAATCAATAGGTCGACTTTGAGGAACTCAAAGAAGGACTTAAAAAATTCAACTATAAAACTGTCTAAACCTAGGATTTTTCCTGAATGCATAGAACTAAGGGCTTGGCTAAGTTATTTTTTAGTAACTTCTTCACAAAGAACTTGATTCATTTCCTCCAAAATGACATAAGGCAACTCTGATACGACATACAACATTTATTTGATCAAGCATCCTACAAGTGCCTTGAAGAGGTTTTCAAAGTATCTGGCTCTAGCTTTCGCCTTGTTGTTGAAGGATCTCACCAATATCTCTTCTTCATTTTTAAATTCTCAAATGGAATCAATGGTCCTCCTCTGATGAAAAAATGGTGAAAAAATTGTGTTATTGTCTCCCTCCCTTAGACATAATACTCTACTCTTCTGCTTCCATTCAATTTCTTCATTCTGAAGCCACCTGAATTTCCATTCCTCCACCGCTTTAAGATCTTCTAGAAATTCATCACTAAGACCTTTGTCATCAATGATATTGCACAACTTCAAGAGACTTTATTCTATCTCTAATGTATCGCTTTGAAGTTTGGCCCGCCAGATTGGAATCCATTGCTTGATTTCCTTCTTTACCATTTTTAAATTAGTTGTGAATTGAACCATTAGAGGATATTGCTATGAGGGGTATAATTTTATCCAATTGTCTCGAACCATTTTTTTTAATTCTTCGTCCTCAAGCCACACTCTATTAATTTTCAAGGGGGTTGGGGGGGGCTCTAAACTATATCTACATAAGAGGGATATGGGTCTATAATCGGAGATACCCCCTTCCTCTATGGTAGACTGAAACTGAAACCCACTCAACAAAAAATACTTAGACAACAGGAACCTATCCAATATTTTTACCACTTCACCCCACCCAGTTCTAAAATGTTGAGATTTGTACCTTGAGAGGTGTTCCCCATGTGCTTTTGTCCTCCTTAGCACATGAGGGAAGGTTTAGACACTTTGTACCTAGTACTTTTGTCTATTTTCACTTTGACTTTGGTAGAAGTGAATTTTGGTCACTTTTGGCAAAAGTGAGTATTAAATCACTTTGTGGTGATTTTGGAGACATAAGTAGACTTAGGAAACTTTACCCAAAAGTGGGTTATGATTTAGAATTATTTGGCGAGATCTCATCCATTGATTTGGATTGATCACAACCATTAATTCTTAGGTTTCCTATTCTTTCCTAAAGAGGGGCAAAGGAGTCTAAGGAGGGTGCATTGTTCATAGAGGGTTTTGCTTGTTGGGAGATGAGAACTCTAGCTATGGAGATGAGGTTAGTTGCATGAGGTTTTGAGGAGGAGGCCGCTAGCTTTCCCTGTGGGAGACTTGGAGCAGCTTGCTTCCATTATTTACTGGAGCTATTCTACATTTGAGGAGGGCGCATGGTCTTGGCAGGCTTATTCCTTCCTGGTAGCATATCTAGCCATCAGATTTCAGTGAGGTCAGTTGCAGAGTGAGGACAGCAGCAGGAGATTCATTCCTGTGGAGGGGTTTTCCTTTCTGGCATCACAGTTTATTTCTGGAGCATTTACAGTGGTTCTGGCAGTTTTCATGAGGGGCGCACCATCCAGGGGCGCATCTGCTTGATAGAGCTTGTGTATCAAATCATTTGGAGTTGCTATTGTATCAGGTTCCATCATTTATTGTGTTTACTGTAACCCTTACTTTCTTTTCCTCATATATACATATAGATCTCAAACTGGTTTTCCCTGGGGGGGTTTTGTCCAGGGTCATGTTGACCAAAAATACTGTGTCTACAAATGCATGCTATTAGTTCTTAGATCTGTCCATTATCAGCAGTAAATGATGTATTAGGTGTGTTGTATTTATTTGAGATGCATGTACTAATTTCCT
>ML778792.1:19580-140452 GCA_009831015.1 Picea engelmannii
CAGGGTCATATGGGTTCATATGGCCAAGCGCTAGCCCAAAGGGCTAAGCGCTGGCCCCTCTCCATACAATACTTTGCAATATATTTCATATTGTAGGTTTTATATCATAAGCAATAATTTGGTGTATTGGCAAAAGACCATTTTTTAAGGTGTTGGGCTTGGTGGTGGTCATGGGTTCAAATCCCATGGACCCCAAAAACAATTTTTCAAACATGCCACTTCAACTGATGACTGGGTGCCACGTGGCTGCCCATGACTGGGCCACGTGGCATCTCCCCATTTGACGGATTAATGCCACTTGTCAGTTATTGACTGGTCCAGTTGCCTGCCACATGTCTGCCTTGTCAGCGAACCTGCCCAATCACCATCAACCAGAGAGTGCCACGTCATCTCCTGCACAGTCAGCATGCTGATGTCATTAGCATTGACTTTTTGACCAGTTGACCTTTGACTTTTTACCTGTTTGGGCTTCCGATTAGAATGCGATAACTTTCGTATACGGAGCCCGTTTGACAAAGTAAATATACTGCCGGAATCAGGAAGATGAGACAGACACAATGACATTGGTTTCATCAGATTCTGAACACTTTCATTTTGAGCATTTTTCAAGCCCTATCAGGCTTCTGGATTCGATTTTGGATCACATGTTCATATCATTCTAGGAGATTCTCCTATTTATTCATACAAATTGTGTTGGACAAATATTGAGAAGAATAAATGGTGCCTACATTTTATTCGATAATCACATATTACAAGGTTGATTTTCTTAGCAGTCCACCACAATCAACTTATGTGTTTGACGAATGATGGTTCTAATATAGTATGGTTATTACAATATCTCATAAATGAACTTGTTTCTCCATTTCCTTATAATATCTCACCAAATTACTTTGAAGATGGAGATGGTTTCAGATGGAATTGATATCCAATCTAACATTGGATATTAATCATAAATACCTTGATTATTTTGCAGTTTGTTCAATGGGTAGCATAATAACTATGTGCAAAAAAAATGATGTTAAATTTGTCTTCTATGACTTGAATGGTTCATTGTGTCCTAATGTAGCTGAAAGTCAAATACAAGTATTAGCATGGATGCATTCAAGAGTATAGACTCCAATTGTTCAAGACATTTTTTTATCTCATTCACAACAATATTGTATACCAGTCTCTCCAAACATAGATTCAATCTATGATATACCGATTCGTTCTAGTGCAAGAAGAGATATTTAAACTTTTAGTTCAATATATATATTTTTTTTAACTTCAATATTTCTTTGATAATATCCTTGTAAAATCTTCTACCCATATCTTCTTGTAGTGAAACAAAAGATACTTAAACTTTCAAATCAATTAAGTTCAAATCAATGGTTAGTATGGTGTATCTGAAAGACAAGTTTTTTATCATATCCTTGCAAAAAAACATTTATTTCAATGTCACATACTACTTTTAATGATTCTTTAGAATCAAATTTCTTATTTTCATGTTATAAAAGATGAAACGATTTATCTTGTAATTTCAAAAATGTAATTTCCATAATGTTTTTTTATTTGTACTTTCAATGCTATCTCACAATGTTTTAAATTATTCATGTGTATATTACTTATTATATTTTAATAAAATTACTTATAAACATATACAATTAAATCAATTATTTAATATAAAGCAAAATTTTATACAATTAAATCAATTATTTAATATAAAAAAAAAATTTAACTTTGTTATGATTGAGATAATGAATTTATCTATTATCTAATTTCAAATATGTCATTTGCATACAATACTTTCTCCACACTTTTTAAAGTTTTCACATTTTTCAAAAACTAATAATCTCTATATTTTTTTTAGATATGACATTCAACAATGGAGATGTAAATATTGATAATGATAATCGATCCCCAGCATCATCCCAACAAATAAATCAATGTCGTCAGAGAATATATCATCATAATAAAGATGACATCAATGTTAAATGTCATTAACATTATAAACAAAAAATAATTGATCAACAAAAGGAGAGAAACATATAATATTCAATTATGAAAAAAATCTTTTGATTCTCAGCATGAACAACCCATAAAATTTCAAAGGTTGACTGATATCATGAGAAGAATGCATGTTTTAAATTACATACGTAGTAGTAATAATGAAGATACAAGAAACAAAGATACATGAACAAGCAATTCTAGAGGAGAAGCATCATCCCAAATACTAGACATACGAGTGAATGAAATAAGAATAAACAATGGTGATCGATAGTGAATGAAATAAGAATAAACAATGGTGATCGATATGCAATAGAAAATATCCAAAGTATAAGTACAAATATTCCCAGATCAAAGGTTGTAAGACACTATTTTACAATACATTATTTTTTCAAAAACACATCATAAACTTTCAATTTTCAATCTGTATTATATTTTTATCCATTGTAACATGTATTATATGAATGTTCAGGAATGCATTGCTAGCTCTTCTACAAATCAAATTATGACTGGAAGAGATAATGTAGCAATAACTAATGAACAAGAACATAACATGAATAGTAGACAGTTGCGATGACCAGAGAATTATTTCTCTTGGAACAACAAAGGTTATATTCATCTAATCGATACTTTTTAATGTATAAAATTGTGCTCATGTACTTTTTTATTTTCATCTTTTATTTTATTTCTAACAAAAATATATTCAATGTAGATGATACTAATAACGAGTTGGAACAACGACGAACATTTCGAAAAAATGTTTATCACAACATTTCAATAGAAAACAATGTCCAACATGATCCAACATCTCCAAATAATACAATACAGAGTATGCATGAAAACTAAATAATCAATGATGCGGATATGAGCATTGTTAATGAAATGCCCCAAGCCATATTTACAGAAAATGATGTTCAATGCAACCAACTTATGAACATGCATTTTCAGAATAATAGTATAAATAGATTATATTCCTCAATATGAAATATGAAATAGTTCATTCGTCGAATGAGAACAGACGTGTTGAATAATATCCTTTAAATACAAATGTATCAAACAATTTAACTATAATATTTAAGAGAATGGCCCCTTTTCATAAGAAATTTCATGCAGAGATAGATAAATTATCAATCGTGCATATGTGTCATGAATCATAACCTATAATAAATATTTGTAAAGGATTTGAAGTACCTATTTACCATAGATGTAAGAAAGAGCGAGGCTCCCATCGTTTATCTCAATGGAACAATATGGATCCAGGTGAACAACCCCAAGTTTTGTTAGTGTTGACACAAGTTGAAGAAATGTTGATAGCATGAATCAATCCAATACTGCAAGTTACCCATGCCCATGGTGGTCAATATAAATATAGTGGTCACACAATTATCTTCCCACAAGATATTGATTCAATTGCTAAAAACCTTCCTCGTCGAATTAAAGATATTGACATTATGATTGTCAGGAGAGAAGCAACCCAATGTAAACACTATGACTGCATTGTTAGTAGATCATGTGTAATGGATGCATTATATTACAAAATAAAAAATTAAAAATATTATAAGAATGTTCAAATTGACCAACAATCTATTGTATCTCTTCTAGATCAACCAATAGATGTTTTTGATAGACTGCATTATATCAACTCTGATATAGAGGACTCAAAATATAACGATGTATAAATTTAATGAATTCAAATAGATCAATTGTAAGCTCATCCTTCTTCCTTCACAGTCAGATTACCAAATGCATAACGAGAAATAAAAGAAATAATATCATTTGTTCTAAATGAATCTTCTTTATCTGTTCTACAAATGCAATGGAGAGAAATTGGGTTATCACCAATAAATGAATACAACACTAAAGGTTTGTTTGACATGGCATTCCCAACATTTTTCCCAACAGGTATTGTTGACTGGATGCAACCACGCTTGGTCAATGTTCGACTACATGAATACACATTACACCTACTTAAGTATTGTGATCAAATATTTGGAATGCATCCAATATTTTTCTAAATGTAGAGGAAGGAATACCTATTACAATAGAGTATTTGCGTAAAGAATTGAACGACTTTCCTGACACTAAATTGTTTGAACGATTAATGCACTTTATTGCATGCCTACGAGGGACAAAGACATATTAGAATTCATGTCGTAGTAAGCTTACTGACATGATAAACCAACTAGGTTGTCCAAAATTTTTCTTCACACTAACTGCATCTGACACAAAGTGGCCAAACCTACATAATGTTATGCTAGATATTCAACCTATTACTCTGCAGAAAAAACATCAATGGCAAATTGATAATGTTATCAACTATCCACATATTGTTGCAATGTACATGAACCATTGCTTCATCATTTTCCAAAATGAAACAATTGTTAAATATCTCCATGCTAAGGATTACTGGTACAGGTACGTACTTTTAAACTTTATCTTTTGAAAAATGAATTGAATTCAATACCTTCATATATTAACTCTAAATTTCATTGGTATGAGTGGAAACATAGAGGATCAAAACATATACATGGGTTCTTATGGTTAGAAGGTGCACTAGACATGGAAAAGTTGGATTGTAAAAATGAAGCAAGAGTGATGGCTACAAAAGAATACTTCAGTAAGTATGTGAAAGCCTGGAATCCACATGATAGCCACTGTCGGGATATATATGTCCATCGACCTCTTAATGAAGACCCCTATTTATTGAACAACTCTGAAATATTTGCTACGAATCCTCTTGATGGTTATGAACAATTAGCTAATCAAATTCAATGACACACGAGATGTAGTACAAACTCATGCTTGTGTAAAAAGGGTTATTCTTACATATGTCACTACAATTCCCCATGGGAACTTCAAGATGAATCAAATTTATTTATCAATGATCAAGGAAAAATGAAATATGAAGCTTCACGTAATGATGACAAACTAAATTTTCATAATACAGGTCTTCTTTCAATGTGGTGTGATAATGTTGATTGCCAACCAGTACTTTCATGTCACGCAGTCTTGAAATACATTGCAAAATATGCTTCAAAAGCTAAAAGAAGATAAAAAATTTATCAAGATATGATGAAAAGAATTTCAAACATTGTATACTCAGAAGATCCATCCATATGTGCATATAAGAAATTCTTTTCCGAAACAATTGTCGATAGAGACATGGGAGAACAAGAGACTTGTCATATGTTACTAAAGCTCCCTCTTGTTATTTGTATTCGTAGCTTTTCTTCCCTTAATGTTGGAAGGAAGGTGTTCAAAAAGGTTTCTTCCATTTCCAGACCTGATCAATTTAAAACAAGCTCTGGTTTCCTTGAAATATATCAAGGTACACCTACATTTCTTGAACACTTTTCACTTATAGACACTGCAAGGTCATGGTCCTTCAACCCTCGTTGCAAGAAAGAACCTTGGAAGTCTAGAGATAATGTTGCAATAACTCAAGTATGGCCACGATTTTTTTCAATTTTTAATGAGAATTCATGTACCTTTGAATTATTTTGTCTAAGTGAGTTTGATGCAGAAGCATCCTTTCCACCTCAGAAAGCGCCATCTATTCAGCACATTAGCGCACATTCAAGAAGGGAGAGAGGCGCAAGCCCTCTCATTTTTCCCTTGAATTTAAAAATTTAATGTAATTTAAAGCAATTAAATGTTGTAAGGATGAGTAGAGCCGAGACATTGCCTTTGTACAGGTTGTAGTTAAGGTCACCTTTAGTGGCTAGTTGTAGGATGATCTAGATCCGATTCAGACTAGATTTTCATTTATTGTAATAAGCCTCAATAGATAGGCATTTTGATGGTGATTAGACACCACTAGTGTAGTTGGAGGCAAAGACTCACTGAATCTCATCTTGTATAAATATTTGTAACATATGCCTGCTAGAGGCTACTGAAAATTAGATAGAAAACCATTGTAAACCAAGGAGAGGAGAGCTGAGACTCTGTTGTAGTCCAACCTGTACATATTGCAACCAAACATTCAGATATTAATATAAAAGAGAAAATTTCACTGTTTATGATTTTCTGTGTGGTGAATGTTTGTTTGGTGTTGACAATGTGTATTTAAATGTTGTAGATGTATGAGATAGCCTTCATCTGCATGGATAAGATAGACTTCACTATTTGTATGTGAGTTTGTTGGGTTGTTCTAGGTTCTTTTAAGCTAAGTGCAAGGAGTGCATGACATAATATTGGAACCTTTGTAGCTAATGCAAGGAATGCGTATCTCAATTTTGTTTCGAATTTAGGAGAGAACGTGCCAGGTGGGCACACCAGAACATCTATAGACTCAGAGAGGAGCCTCAGGGTTACTGAACACCTTGGAGGAGGAACTGTGTAGGAGAAGGCACATAATACAGAGTTGCTGGAAAACTCTGTAAAGATTTGCCAGGTGGAAATTGAGCAGGTGCAAGTGTGCATAAATGAAATTTGTCTCTAGTTCAGAGGGGAAGAAGAGTGTCAAGGAGCAGACACCCACAGAGTTATTGAATACTCTGTAAGCACAACAAGGAGTTCTTTGAGCGAGTGTAAGGAGTGCACAAGGCCAATACTTATATGAAGTATTGGTGAAATTCTGGAGAACCAGAGTTGTTGAACACTTTGGGGGTGAAGCTCTACAACGAATGCATTGAGCGAGTGCAAGTGTGTGGAAGGAGACAGTCGACTTCTTAGACTGTAGGGAGAGTCTCTTCAAGGAGTGCATAGAGTAGGAAAAAGGAATGTGCAGGAATATTTTCTGAAAAATCTTCTAAGTATGAAGCCATTTGAAGGCTAAGTCAAGTGCAAGGAGTGCACCAGAGGTAAAGTGGTTTTGATTTACAAGATTAGGAGGAAGAGCATTGGGTTTCCAGGAGGGAACCAAAAATTCCTTTGAAGGAAATCCGAGGGTCGAGACCCTTAGGGGACTGAGCAAGTTGAAAGCCCAAGAGGAGTGATGTGAGTTTTCACGTAAAGTGTAAGTGTGCGCCAGAGCGAGGTCAATTTACATTTCCAGAAGCTTAGAAGGGATAACTCAAGGTGTGCGTTGATAGACTCATTCCAAGTCCCAGAAGCTCAGGAGGGAGAGCAACAGTAGCCGTTGGATCAACTGTAAGGAGAAGATCTAGGTCATTGAATCCCACGTCCAGACACCAGGAGGAGCGCGCAGAGGAGAAAGATAGATCTTAGTTTTCGATTCTCGGAGCGAAGGACCAACATCCGTTGGATCTAGTTAAGTGCACGAGACTTAAACCTATTTTTAAGTGCACAAGGGAGAAGAATCGTTGAAGTCACGAAGCAACAAAGTAAATCTGGATCGTCGGATCCAGAAGGGTATGTGGCAGAGATCCGCATAATTTAGAGAAAAGAACTTTGGAGAAAAGTGAGGGTGGAGTGTGCAGAACTCATGAAGCCCGAAGTTGCAAAGTCATTGTAGTCTTCTGTGAAGGAGGATGCATGGCAGAAGAACTGATAGTCCAGAGACTTAGAACTCTGGAGGTTTTCTGGAGAGGTGGTTCATAATTACTCGAAGCATCGAAGCCCAAATTTACCATGGGTTGTTGATCCCAAAATAGAGTGTGGACCATTGATCTGCGAGGGGACACATGGAGGACACAGTTTCACTCCATTGGAATCCCACTTCATAGGAATTGGTGACAAGAGAAGTGAAAAGACTCAGAGTCCGAAGCTCCGAAGCACCCTTTGAGTAGGCGCCTAGTCATAGTCCGGGATCACATGCAGTTCTAGCCGGGGGAAAAAGGGGATAAATCCTAAGATTCAAAATTGGAGGCACGGGAAGATGGGAAAATAATTGATAGTTTTAGGGGAATTTCAGACCTGAACCAGAGATAGTGAGAACCCCTGAAATCGTCGGGTACAAGAAAAGGTTGCCCACGGTTTGGCTCGAGGTCTCTTGGAAGACTCTGCGGGTTTTCAGACATCCTCCTTCGCCATTTCGGGCACGAAGAAGGAAACATGGCATGTGGATAAGGTTTTTTGGTTCCAGCAGGGGCCAAAGAGTCGATTCAGCTCAATTACTTGAACGATCCTAGAATGGGAGGTCGCAAAACCCTGAGGAGAGAAGGGGGGGCTGCATCGAGTGGTATAAGAGATTGATTTTGATTTGAGACCGTAGGAAAAGGAAAAAAGAGAGAATGGATATTAAATTCCATAGGCATGGTCAAGGAAAGGACCACCAACAGGTAAGTAAATAATAGATGGACAGAGAGCTAGAATAAGTAAGAGCAGAGCTCGACATGATAACATTGAAGATGTAGAAAGAATCCCAGGTACATTGGACATATGAATGGACTTTGAAAAGGAGAGTGAGGTGGCATGTCCATATTTTTTTGGCCAGAAGGCAACAACGGGTGTTTAGGAGGTGGCTGAAGAAATTTGAAGACCTTAGTGAAACAAAGGAGACAGTTTGCATCTGTGAACTGAAATTTGGAGAGAGCCTCGGTGATGAGGAGGAGAAGAGATCAATTGGAGGATATCATAAACTTCCAGGAGGTCATAGTTGAACTATCAAATTTCCAGGTGGGAAATAAATTGAGATCATTTGATCTCATAGACTACCAGGAGGGCAGAAGCAAAATCCCAATTTTCCAGGTGGGCAAGGGAGAATAGATGAGATTTTCTGAGAGTCTCATGAAATCAGCTAGGAGTTTAGATCAGAAAGGAGTGATGATGTAGGAGGATCATATATGTGTTATGATCATTTGGGGAATCATAATATTTGATCTGAAAAGATCTTTTAAGACTATGGTTAAGTTTTAAAGAATGAGTTCATTAACCATTTAGGAATTGAAGAGAGAGGAATAAATTAATGATATAACATGGCATCCATAATAAGAAATGAATATCTGAAAGTAAGCACAAAGAATCAACAAACCATAACAACAAATTTGTTAACGAAGTTCGTCAAGATTTCCTACGTCTCCGGGCCTTTGTCTAAGTGGGTGAGGCTTTCTTATTTCTCTTCAATGCTTCAAAAGTACATCAGAAAAGTGTCAATTGGATTCCAAGATGGCCTGGCTTTGTTCTTCTCGACCTCAAGAACCCAACACAACTGACGGCACTAAAAATGGTTGAGCGAAGCTCCCAAAATTAGCCCACAAAGTTCTTGTCCTCAATGGCTTCCCTGCATAAAAATGACTTTGGCTTCACAATTATACAACATTTATCCTCTTCTGAACCTGTCTAAGGCTGCCAAGAACCTCTGGTTTATATAGATTTGAAGTGGTCATCAACCTCGCAACTTCCTCCCAAGATATTGCCTCAAATCGGGCTCCATATCTCCCAAAAATGGCCAAAATCCATTAAAAACAGGCTAATAATCCAAAAAAATCATATAATATAGTTAAAAAACCTAAATTTGGGAAAATATTGGGCGCAACTCCTGATTCTCGGGCTCCTGGTCACATGCGAATGGTCCATGTGGCCATAGGCGGGGCACGCCTTGGTATTATCCGCTGGTCTTAATGCATTGGTCATATGGGTATGGCCATGTGGCCAAGTCCTTAGCCTCCATGCCTACAACAGTAAAGCCCCTGAATGCATAGCCCCTGGTAGCTCGGGGTTGGCCCCTGCCAACCGGGGCTTACCCCAAACCTCGCCACATGTCAACTTTTAAATAATTTCAATGGCTTGTTTAACAAGCTCCACATTAGCCCGATCGGTGTGCCCACTTTCACGAAGATGCTAGCACCCACAAAGGTCATGGGTTTGAATCCCCAGGAAGTTATAAAAAAAAATTTAGTTGACATAGGAAAAATCTGGGGTGCCATTTGGCACGTTGTGATTGGGCCACATGTCACCTCGGTATTGACCCATATTGTCCATTCACCAGCACAGTCAATGAGCCACGTCATCTCCATCCAACATAGTCATCTACCACATCAGCTTCCGTACAACCCAGTCACATGCCCAATCACCTACCACGTCACTTGCCATGCAACCACGCGTCGTGCCACATCACATCCATACTCCATATTCACCATGCCATGTCAGCATTCGTACAACCTAGCTATCATCTGTACTGCCAAGTGTCAGCCTGCAATTGGGCCACGTCATGTACAGACTGTGATGTGTCATCCCTGTAGTGTCACGTGTCAAATCCGTACAGGTGCCAACTCAGCCTGAAAATGTCTAATTTGAGTGACACGTGTCACCTCCTGGTGACACCACATCAACATGATGACATCATCATGACCTCATGTTGATGTCACATGTCGTACTACTGATGTCGAGGTTGACTTTGACTAGTTGACTTTTTGCATGTTTGGGATTTTGATGAGAACGCGATAAATTTCGCATACATTGTCCGTTCAAGGAAAAAAATATATGTTCGGAATCATCGCGACGAGACAGATGCAATAGCATTGGTTTCATCCAATTCTGAGAAATTTGTTTTTTAGGTCTTCCTGGATCCATTTTGGATCACACCTCCCCACTAAGACCTTTTGGTCCTCCAAAAGGGTACTAACTAGTCATCAAGTGCAGGATAGGCCACCACACTTGTTCTCTATCTTTAAACTATGTCATGTGCACCTTTCTCATCAAGATCAATTGCAAAATAACCATGACAATTGACAGCATAGTGTTAGCCACTTTTACTCTTTCACATCTTACTGAAGCCACTACCATCCATGTTGAAGACATTAACAATGATAACATCAGAAATATGACTGCAAATGAGCTAATATGTTTGTATTACTTGCATGCTATTAGCTTATCTTTAAGAAAAGTATGATTGAACTTCCATTCCACAACCATCTCATGTTCATGCTTAAGATCAATTTCTTTATTTGGCACAATTATAGGTGTGTTGTTTGCATAAGATGCCTTCCTTAATTGTTCCATTGTTTGAAGAGATTGATTTGATTTTAAGTGATGAGCATGTACAGCATATTCATTGCCTTCTTTGATTAAGTGATATTGATTATGTTCCCTGTAGAAGATTTCTTTGCAATCATACAAATAAGGAATGCCTAAGACCATTCCACATTCATTGAGTGGCACCACATCAAACATTACCTCATCCACAAATTTTGATGAAATAGAAAACTTTAAAGTGCATTTCTTTTTTATGTGAAATCTATGATTGTTGCTTATCCATTTAAGTGAGTAAGGTTTATGATGCATCTTAGTGTTTAATCCCAATTGTTTAACCACTTCCTTTGAAATCAAGTTAGATTGAGATACACTATATATCAATGTGTCGACATTAGTATGCTTCATTATGACCCTTATGTGAAACAATTTACTTCTAGAATCATATCCATCACCAATTTTACCTGTCAAACCAACTGTTGTGATTTTAGACTCATCACCCGAATCTGATCCCAAGTCTGCTGGTTGTGCTGGTGCTGCAACTGTTTGCCTCCCTTTCCTCTCTTTGAACCATTTAGGTCTCTTATTGGGATGCAATTGCCATCAATGGTCATCATCATTCCCTTATTTCTCGCAATGCTTGCAAGAGAGCTTCTCTTCCCTTCTTGTCATTGAATTTTATTTCTTTCCATTCCCCTTCCTTTTGTCCTCTTTTCTTGAGGACGATTCCCCTGATACACCAACTCTTTTTTTCCCTGCCTCAATGTATGTTGCTTGAATTGAAACCTCATCAAGATTATTAGGTCCAAACATAAATACAATGTTACGAATGTGTGCAGGTAAACCTCCTATATACTTCATAAGAGTTTCTTGGGTATGTAATGGAATGTCTAACATTAATGCGATCTTATGAAATTCATCTATGTATTTGTACATTGTTTGTCCCTTTATTAGTTTAAGACCTTTCCATTCAATTAAATCCTTCTCTTTATAACCCAAAGGATAAAATTGTTTTCTAAGTGCAGAAACAAAAACTTGCCATGATGGAATTACATTACCCACTTTTTGCATTCCATTTTGCAACTTGCTTTGCCACCAGATGATTGTTGTGCCCGCAAGTCGAAGTGATGCCAATTTTATTTGAGTTGCCTCAACCTTTATTTTTTGCACACTGCAATAAACTTCCATCTGTCTGACCCAGTTATCAAGCCTCTCTGCATTGACTTCACCATCATACATGGGTAATTCAAACTTCACATCAAGCTTAAGTAAAGGCATATCATGCTTATGTTTATGGGAATGTTTTCTTGCGATGGATTTGGAACTTATACTTAAAGAAGAAGAAGTTGATGGAGAATAAGGAGGTGAAGGAGGAGGTTTAGGAGGATCCTATCATTATTCAATTTTGTCCTTTGAAGATTCACCTATAATATGTCTCTTCTGCTCCAAGTAATCACCATATAAAACCTTTACCATATCTGACATGACAAAGAAGCTCCTTTGAAACTCTATCTCATTATGAGAAAGTCCCTCTTCCGATGCCATATTCTCACTTTCATAAGTCCTCTTTCTCGATCCAATATTGGGATTCTCTTCGACAAGCTCACCTTCACCATGATTCATCTTTTCATTGGTAATCATGCAAACTCAAAAACCAACCGTCAACCTTCTCCGATACCACTTGATCTGAAAATATCTTTTAAGACTATGGTTAAGTTTTAAAGCATGAGTTCATTAACCATTTAGGAATTGAAGAAAGAGGAAGAAATTAATGATATAACATGCCATCCATAATAAGAAATGCATATCTGAAAGTAAGAACAAAGAATCAACAAACCATAACAACAAAGTTGTTAACGGAGTTCAGAAAGTTTGTCTATGTCTTTGGGCCTTTGTCTCAGTGGGTGAGGCTTTCTTATTTATCTTCAATGCTTAAAAAGTACATCATAAAAGTGTCAATTGGATTACAAGATAGTTTGGATTTGTTCTACTCAACCTAAAGAACCCAACACAACTGATGGCACTGAAAACAGTTGAGCGAAGCTCCTGGAATTGGCTCACAAAGTTCCTCTCCTCAATGGCTTCCCTGCATAAAAATGACTTTGGCTTCACAATTCTACAATATTTCTCCTCTTCTGAACCTATCTAAGGCTTCCAATAACCTATGGTTTATATATATTTGAAGTGGGCATCAACCTCCCAACTTCCTCCCAAGAGATGGCCTCAAATCGGGCTTCAGATTTCCCAAAAATGGCCAAAATCCATTAAAAACAGGTTAATAATCCAAAAATATCATATAATATAGTTCAAAAACCCAAATTTGGGCAAATATTGGGCGCAGCCCCCGATTCTCGGGCTCCTGTTTACATGCGAATGGTCCATGTGGCCATATATTGGGCGTGCCCTGGTCTTAATGCATTGGTCTTATGGGTATGGCCATGTGGCCAAGTCCTTAGCCTCCATTCCTGCAACGAATAAGCCCCCGAATGTGTATCCCCTGGTAGGTCGGGTTTGGCCCCCACCGACTGGGGATTACCCCAAACCTCGCCACATGTCAACTTTTAAACAATCTCGGTGGCTTGTTTAAACAAGCTCCACATTAGCCCAAATGGTCCACCCGCTTTCACGAAGATGCTAGAGCCCACGAAGGTCACGGGTTTGAATCCCCAGGAGTTTATAACAATTGTTTTAGCCAACATAGGAAAAATTCGGGGTGTCACGTGGCACCCTGTGATTTGGCCATGTGTCACCTTAGGATTGGCCCATACTGTCTAGTCACCAACACATTCAGCGAGCCATGTCATCGTCGTACAACACAGTCAGCTGCCACGCCAACTTCCATACAACCCAGTCACCTACCACTTTACATGTCGTACAAACACATGTCGTGCCACATCATGTCCATAATTCACAGTCACCCTAACACGTCAGCATCCGTACAACCCAGTTGTCATCTGTACTGCCAAGTTTCAGCCTATCATTGGGCCACATCATGTACGTACTACCATGTGTCATCCATAAAGTGCCACGTGTCAAATCCATACATGTGCCAACTGAGCCTGAAAATTATGAATTTGAGTGATATTTGTCACCTCTTGGTGATGCCATGTCAGCATGATGACATCATCATGACATGATCCTGATGTGATGCTAATGTCAGCGTTGAATTTGACTGTTGACTTTTTTCTTATTTGGGATTTTGGTTAGAACGTGATAACTTTCACATACGGTGTCTGTTCGAGGAAAAAAATATATGACCAGAATCAACACGACGAGACAGACACAATGGCATTAGTTTCACCCGATGTATAGAAATTTGATTTTTAGGCCTTCCTGAATCCATTTTGGATCAATATTCCTACCAATTAGCCCAGTAGAGGCTAGTGCACAAATATCAGGTGCAATAGGAGAAAAACAACCAACAAAGACTATCATAAAGGAGGAGAAGGAGTCGACATTATAAACTACTCCAACAGAAAAAGAGGAGCATACAGTAGAGTTTCTCACTTAGCGAGAGATGGACTTGGAGATGTTGGAGGATTGGTTGAACAATCCAGAAACAAAAGATGGCTTCCAAGAGATAGTCATGCCAGATGGAAGAGCGTACCAGCCTAAGGAGAAGTTGGAAGAAGATGGAGTTTTTCCAGCAAAGGAGCTAACAAAAATCAATTTGTCAGAAGAGATAGTTAGGCAACAGTTCAATAAGGAACTTGCAGAATTGAAGTCTGCAACAGAGTGGAAAGCTAGGGACATAAGTGATGAATACAACATGGGATATCAAGTTGATCTTCCCTTAGATAAACATGAGGAGATGCAACAACAAAGAAGACTTCCAAAGGAGCTAGCCAATAGGTCGTATGGAAGAGGTGATAGAGGAAATAAGGAGGCTGATGATGAGATCAACATAGGATATTGTCAGCAAGGAGAAGATGAGCAGAAGAAATTCTA
Organism: Picea engelmannii; assembly: GCA_009831015.1. Taxonomy (NCBI): domain Eukaryota; kingdom Viridiplantae; phylum Streptophyta; class Pinopsida; order Pinales; family Pinaceae; genus Picea; species Picea engelmannii. The sequence continues at coordinate 34,329 of ML778792.1, forward strand.
CCAAAACAATAGGGAAGCAACAACAACAAATCAGAGGAGCAGGAGGACAACTCCAGAGAGAATTTTTGGATCCAGGAGAATTTAAACAGTGGAGCATAAGAGCTCATGATTTTACCAGTAGTGGAGTATGATGCAAGAGCATCCTTTCCACCTCAACAAGCACAAACTATTCATCACATTAGCACACATTCAATAAGGGAGAGAGGTGCCACCCTCTCATTTTTCCCTTGAATTTAAAAATTCAATTTAATTTAAAACAATTAAATGTTGTTAGGCCGAGCAGAGCTGAGTCATTGCCTTTTTATAGGTTGTAGTTAAGGTCGCCTTTAATGGCTAGATGTAGGCTGATCTAGATCTGATTCAAACTAGATTTTCATTTATTGTAATAAGCCTCAGTAGATAGGAGTTTTGATGGTGCTTAGACACCACTAGTGTAGTTGGAGGGAAAGACTCAATGAGTCTCTTCTTGATTAAATCTTTGTAACATATGCTCGATAGAGGCTGCTGAAAATGAGATAGAAAACCATTGTAAGCCAAAGAGAGGAGAGCTGATACTTTGTTGTAGTCTAGCCTGCACATATTGTAACCAAACATTCATATATTAATACAAAAGAGCATGTTTCACTGTTTATGATTTTCTTTGTTGTGAATGTTTGTTTCGTATTGATAATGTGTATTTAAATGATGTAGATGTATGAGATAGGATTCATTTGCAAGGATAAGATATACTTCACTATTTATTTGTGAGTTTGTTGGGTTGTTCTGGGTTCTTTTAGGCTAAGTGAAAGGAGTGCATGCCATAGTATTGGTACCTCTATAGCCAATGCAAGGAGTGTGTATCTAAATTATGTTTTGAATTCAGGAGAGAATGTGTCAGGTGGGCACATGAGAACATATACAGACTCATAGAGGAGCCTCAAGGTTACTAAACACCTTAGAGGAGGAACTATGTAGGAGAAGGCACAAAAGATAGAGTTGTTGGAAAACTCTGTAGAGATGTGACACCTATGCTCATTCGCAAGGAGATGATTAAAATGAGGCTTTGAAGGAATTTTTACAATAAGAAGGAATTTCAAAAATCCTAGACATCCAAAAACCTAACCCTAGGAGATGAAGTGCCAAAAGTCATGTGGGCCCCATTTGGGTAAGTTAGTACATCAACTTCCCGGGGTTGTAACTTTTGCATACGATCTCTGTTTTAGGCGTATGATAGCCCGTTGGAAAGGTATCATCGAGGAGATTCATTTTAGGCATAATTTTGAAGGAAATTCCATATTTCAAACCTGTTTTCCCCCCAAAAAAACTTCGTTTAGGGCCTCAAAACGACTCTGAAAGTGAAAACTGCTACAAATAGTAAATTACCAAATTTGCCAGAAAATTGTTTTGAGCCAGTTGGAAAAGGTGGGTGTCCACCAATATCCATATAGATCAACCATAAACCACACTTTTAAATCATTCATATACATTAAATAGGTCAATTAACACTTATCTGTTTTGGGAAATAACAACCACCAACTTATTGAGAGAGGACACATTTCTTTCCAATCTCAGGCCATACTACAGAGTGTCTTCCTACAATATGCTTCCTACAATATGCCGCCCTCATGCCAAGACATGATACCACAAGGGGAATGATTCAATTGGTTCTTCATGTTTAGTATGATCTAGGAAGGTTACTCTCCTTCCTCCACTAACAAGAATAGAAGTTTCCCCTTTCCCATTGAGCTCAAGAATTCCACAAGTTTATTAGGTACCTTCCCAACTATATTTCCTCTTGACAAAGGAGTCCCTTCTTTGCTATACAATCCCTTTGTCTTTCCTCTGTGCATACATGCTTGTGTGTGTCTCATCTCATGGTATTTATCCACCTTTGGCCTCTTCTTTCACTAATCCTTGGGATTCCTGTGACATCTATAAGAAGCAAAATCCAGTCAAGGATCCAAATTTTTTAAGGGGAAATCCAAGGGATGTACTCCTGTCATGTTTTCAGTTGAGTCTTTCCTCTTCGAGAGATCAAGATTGTTACCAATATTAATTATCTCAACCACCAATCATGTGTTCCATAACTAGTCATGCGACTCCTTGCATGTTTAGGTATGCTGGTAGGCGTGTGCTTATGTTTTGCAATTATAGGCTGACTTGATAAGAAAGTTTCCTATTTCCCTCACTAAAAACATCTCATCTCCACCTCACCATCCCACTTCATCAAATCCTTCTTCATGAATTCTCGCTTGTGTATCATGGAGAGTACTTTCAAGGTTGTTCCCTCTCAATCAACTATCTAGTGTTTTTCATTAATCAAAACAAAATTACAAGATTCATCATCACATTATATGAAGTGTTATTATAATTACAATCACGAGGGGAAATAGGGTGTTACATACTACTACAATATAGCCTTGTAGCATCACAAAGCAAAATTTTCTTGAAAAACAAATCAAGGTTTTATGATGCAAAATGCGAAGCAGATGGAGGTGTTTTCTTTTTTGTTGGTTTTGCACTAATATTTTTTGCGGGAATTCTTGAAGTGTTATTTTACTAACAAAAATTATGACGCAGAGAGATATTTTCATCAAATTTGCATCTAGGTTGTGTTGGTAATGTTTGGAAAACAACCTTTCATTGTCATTTTTGTATATTTTTTGCACCAAAAATGTGTTTTTGTGTCACTTTAGAGATATTATGCATTGTATTAATGTCATTATGAGTCATGTTAGTATCAAATTGGCAATGCAATTTAGCTTATTAGCATCGTTTTAGAGTCTAAACATGGAACTTTTGCATCATGTTTGCATCTTTTGAGCATTACATTACGTTATTTATATTTCATTTTAGTGTCATGTTTAGGATTGCTTATCAATTTAGCATCATTATTGCGTCACATTGAATTTTTTTATGGTGTATTAGCATCATGGTGATGTCATTTTAGTGTCACAATTATGTCAGTTTAACACCAAAATTGTATTATTAATTATTTTTTGTTTTGGTTAATTTAGTTTTTATCAATTATTTAAATAATTTTATTTAATTATCATTATTGGTAATTTATTATTATTATTATTATTATTAATTATTTGATTATTTTTATTACTTTGATTATTATATATTATTCAATTATTATTATTAATTTAATGTTTTTTTATAATTATCACTTTTATAATATTTAAATATTTATCATCAATGCCTATTATATACTTATTTCATAGTGTACTAATCATTGAAGAAAAAACTATGTATGTATAAATGCATTATCCCACTAAATTCTAACATCTAATCATTTTCTCAACTACTGACACAATAGATAGTTTAGTATTTGAGGCAACTAAACTGATATTTCTAACCAGATTCACAATCATTTATTGAAGAGAAACATGCTCAGCTTGAAGAGATTGTATTTTCCTCTTTTGACTGTGCAAGGTTTCCAAAATGAAGGCAAATTCATTATTTCTAGTTTCTTCCTGAGAGTACATCCTACTAGTCATATAGAAAATTGATTTTTTTTTTTTTGTAATAAAATATTCTTGTCTCCTTAGATCTTTGTGCACATTAGTGGTTTCACACATTGGACATTTCAATAGTGTAAATGGTTCATTATGATGGAACTATATAACACCTTTGAATTCCCCCTTCCACTTCTCACAAATTCCACTATCAAAGTATCATAACCATTAACCAAACCCTTTTCCAACATTCCCTCAAACAACTGGCAACACAATAAGAGGCTCTAAAAATCATATTTTATTCCACATAAACTTGGCACACTAACCTTTTACTTTCCTGCGTAGAATGAGAGAGGCACAAGAGTCTTCATGAGAGACAATAAGAATTGATCATGTGTCAAGCTACCCATGTTGGTCCAAAAATAAACCAACACAAATCGCCAAGCCACCAAATGGGAAATTCAAGCGAACTAGAATGCCATGAGAAAGAACCATAACTTGTCTTAAGACTGGAGAAAAGAAAATCCAACTCGGGTTGGATTGAAATAGAGAAAGAAACCACAAAGAGTCCCCTACTTGCATTCCGGAATAATATACCAAATCCATTATCCCACAAGTAGAAGAACTCAAGTCCCTTCACAATTGATTAGCTCGCTTCAACATTAAATGTTGAGCGTGTGAGGGTACTGTAGGGATGATACTCCTTAAATGTTGTGTTCAATATTTAAACACCCATGCCATTTGATATGCTTTTTGGATTTCATGCAAAGCATATTCATAACTATGAATTTGAAAATTAAGGAATGGGGAACGTTGTAACCCCTCTTTTATTTTTTGGGACACCATAATCGAGCTAAGAGGCCACATTGGCTAGATGATTTTCCTATTTCTTAAGCTTCTTTAAGAAATGGTAATATTTGATGGTTCCAAACCTACTAACTTCCTTTTGTATTTTTCTAATAATTCTTGCAAGTTTGGTCTATGCATCAATTTGATCACTAATGCTAAATCCCTAATAACAATTAGGATTCTAATATGACTTGCATCAAGTAGATTTAACCCTGGAAAAGTGCCAATGCCTCAACCTTGTTTTCTGACCCTCTACCAAATTCCTATTCGAAGGTAATTTCATGATTTCCCTAGGGATCGAGAATGACCCCCCTTGCATTTGCCACCCCTAAAACTAATATTGTTAATAAAAATAGACTCTCTCAAGTTGGGCATTGGACTAGACCAAAAACACTATGGGAGGAAAGAGTATGTAGTTTTTGCAAAACTAAGAAGGTGGAGGATGAAAAACATTTTCCCTTAAAGTGACATGCCTACATAAGTATTAAGTCTCATTTTTAGAAAAACACTATGAAAGGAAAGAATATGTGTTTTTGGCAAAACTAAAAAGGTAGAGGATGAAAAACACTTTCCCTTAAAGTGTCATGCTTACATTGACATTAAGTCTCATTTTCAGACCATACTCGTGAGTTCTTAAGACTTTTATGTGATCTCTTTTATCATAAATACTATATGTTAAAATATATTAATTAATTTCCATATTTATTTTCTTAAATTTAAATAAATCAACAATTTTTTTTTACAAAATAATAAAGATTATTTAATTTATAAATATTAATTTACATGCAAATTGTACTCAATTGTACTTAATTTATAAATAATTCAATTGTGAGCCAACATTCATAATTGGCATAATCCAAAATAGCTTCAAAGATTTGTAAGTAGACTTACATAATTTTATAATTTATCATTAACAAACCTTCCCATAAAAAATCTCTAGTCAATGTATAAGGTAGACAACTTGCTAAGCATTCATTAATAATAATGGTCTAATAAAATCAAGGTGGTGTTACTTCTATCCATGTTTTTGTTTTTATAGGAGCAAGTTTCCATGTTTGATCTGAGTACGCTCTTTTTGTTTGGTGTTCAACCCATTTCAGTTAGGGTTGGAATTTCATATCTTATCAGCCTGTTAAATTTGACCGTTTCCACAACTTTTATATTTATTTTATTTTGATATTTAAAAAATATGGACGGTTTCTCAAATTTTTTTACCATATTTAACTAACAAATTCAAAACAATTGTCCCATCCCAAAATACATCCCTGATCCAAGGATCAATCCATCCTGCTCGAGTATGCTCCATATATGTATCATATATAGATTCTAATCATTTGTTTTTGTTACATATTCACATGAAAACCCAAAATCGAAAGAGACTAAAGGTTGTAAATACCCGGTCTGGGCTAGAATGCCGCTTATACGAATACACATGTTGGATTCCATGTTTCTGAGTCGAGACAAGTAGCGAGAGCCTGAAGCAAAGGAGAAAATGTGGGAGATATGTGAGACAGTTGAGTGACTGGGCAACCTTATATGGAACTCCTCTGATTGATGATTACACAGGTTAGACCGGAGGTAACGGTTACTACCAAATTTCCAACCATGGTTGAGCTTTCTGATTCAAAAACCCTTATGAAGCACCCTACGCGGTCTACACTCTGTTATTCGACAATGTCTTTCACATGTTTCACACGATTTCTATACTTTCTAGTTTCTGCCTGTTTTCACAGTCTTTACACGATACTTCCAACTTTTGCTTTTATAATTGCCACGCTTTCTGCGCATGAGTTGGTGCGAGGAGTAATCAAATTGGCCAGGTGGGGACATTAAATACAAAAGGTAACGATTCTCGCAACAAATGACTACTTTAAGTGCTCAAAATTATTGTCAATACAATTAAATTCATCAATGTAACCTCGTAAGATGAGCATAGTTCATTAATGTATGGCATATTATAATAATTAATTTGGTTTAAAGAGCAACTTTCTATTTTTAATTAATAAATCTTTTGACCTCGCACTCAGAATAATCTGTTGCGGTAGTTTATATGTTTCAGTAAATGATTATTTTCAGTAATTTTTTTAAGTTATATTTATTTAAAATTTGGTTAGAAATTGTTAGATTCATAATTTTTTTTATTATTTCTGTAATTAGAGTGTTTCAAAGGTTTTTCAGCATGTTGAATCCATTTCTGTTACAAAGTTTTAATCTATATTTGTTTGAAATTTTGTTAGAAATTATTAAATCCATAAATTTTATTTGATTATTTATAATCCGATTGCCCCAAAGGTTTTTCAGCATGTTGAATCTATTTCTGCTCTTACAAATTTATATGACCCAATTCCCAAAAGAAAAATCATTTTCTAAAACAGTGAAACAACTTGAATTTTTTTTATAAAATACACTTTTTTTTTATAAAATAATTTAGATAGACACAAACGTTTGTTTTCCATTCAACCATGTAACATTCAACCTTTACTATGCTCGCAATTATCGATGCTAGTGTGACACAGCCCGAGTGAGCCTAATGGTTAAGAATATGTGTTTCCTCTTAAGAGGTCACAAGTTCAAATCCAAAGGAGGGGTAGGGTATGTATACCTCCGTGGTCTCATACACCAATTTGGTGTGGCTTGGCTGCGTGGGACAAAGCACTGTAATAGTCCCAAGTAGTGTAATAGACTAGAGTGTATGTATTAACACTGAAAGAGGATTGCAATCGATAATGACAAGGTGCCAGGTTGGGATGGGAGTAAATGCGACATAATACAGACACATGGCTAGAAAGTTGAAATATATTGAAATACTTTTATACAAAGGAAATATGTACTTTTGTAATCGATCGCGGGTTGTCGGGCCATCGATATAAAAAAAGCAGTGACAGTTCCGCGATACAGAAATTGAGCCTCTAATGTTAGTGCAGTTGCAGACTATAGAAATTCATCACAAATAAAAAAATTATACATAAGAAATATGTACTTGTATAAAGTAGATATTTAGTTTTATACATACGAAATTTCTATTTTTATAAAGTACGGGGAAGAGATTGTATAGAGGATGCAGGGAGCCCTCATTGCATACTTAGCCAGTTTTTAGATCGCGGGTTCTCGGGCTGGCTGGTTCAAAATTGGGCCTCTGATGTTCTGTGGCCTACAAATAGCACTAACAGTTCCGCGATATAGAAAATGATAGGTGGAGTTTAGTTTTCTTTAAAACTAAGGCTTTTCTTGGACATAAAGATATAGCATTGCCGAATTAGTTTTCTTTGCACACGTTTTATAGAGCATGCAGGGAGCGATCATTCCATACTTCGCCATTTTTTGGATTGCGGGTATTGTCGAATCAGTTTTCTTTGTAATTTATCGAAAATTAATAATGTCTATTATATGTTTTTGGAAATTGGCAAGTTCAAAATTGAGTCTTTGATGTTTCGTGGCCTACAAATAGCACTGACAGTTCTGCGATATACAAAATGACAGGCGGAATTGCGGACTATAGAAATTTACAAAAAAATAATGTCTGTTATACAATAGAACAATAATAACATTTTCCCGAATTAGCTTTCTTTAAAACTAAGGCTTTTCTTGGAAAAAAAAAATACAACATTGCCGAATTAGTTTTCTTTGTACACGTTTTATAGAGCATGCAGGGAGGGGTCATTCCATACTTCGCCAGTTTTTGGATCGCGCTTCTCAGGCTGGTGGTTTAAAAAATGGGTCTCTGTTGTTCCCTGACCTACAAACAACATCGAGAGTTACGCGATATACAAATTGAGAAGCGGCATTGCGAACTATACAACACAAACTTATTATAAAATAAATAATGTCTGTTAAATATCTCTGGAAATTACATTAACATTTAAAACATCAACGTCGTTGAAGACCCGAAAATTAGCATACAATAGGAGGCAAGAAATGTAGCATATCCAAATTAGTTTTATTTGAAACAAACAAGAAAGGTTCCTGGAAACCCAAAATTTAGTATACAATAAGGGCATTGTCGAATCAGTTTTCTTTGGAATTTATCAAAAATTAATAATGTCTCTTACATGTTTCTGGAAATTTAAATGGGTTTGTCATATAGACTGGGATTGGGGCTCCCACATACCATAAAAATAAATAATTACAAGAATTAGGAACGTTGAAAGAAGTGCGCAGCGGTAGAGAGAAAGACCTGAAAAGAAAAAATTGGAAGTTAAGAGTGTTTGGTTATAGTTTTGTATTGAAAGAGGACATAAGTGGATTGATAATGAAGAGAAGATGACAACATAGACTTAAACTGGATTGATAAACAAAACAAGATGGTAGTATAAACTTACTATGAAGCCGATGTGTTTTTGTTGCTGTTGTCGATGGGCATTGTAGTTCTATTAACTGGTTCTTGCCCTTCCTGGATGAGGCCGTCCATTCTCTTTTGGAACCATTCTTCGATGTAGCTTTTCATGGAGGCTGTGTTGGTTTCATCCCAGATTTCTATGTCGTAAAGGTCGTTTTCTAATTTCCTTAGATCCATTGAAATGCTATGCAGAGTCTATTCAATTTATTCATTGTGTGAGGCATAGTCTAGTACCCAGCGCTCGTGCTCATCTAGACGATGTTCAAGTATGCTGTAAAACTTTTCGAAAGACAACCCCTTTAAAATATCAACTTGTTCCTTGAAGGATTCTTTGGTGACTGACAAGGATTTGAGAATTAAGTTAGGATCTTGAACCTCGTTGGTAGTTCGGTTAAGTCTAGTTGGAGCAGGCTTGTGAATAAATCTTCCTTTTCTGATATGACTTGTTTACATGACTTGACAATGAGTTGCAGGTTGTCAACTTTCTTTTGCCAGCATGCTTTTACTTTTTTGGTGCGCTTTGGCAAGGGGAGTTTCTCCTGTCTTCTTTTAAGTTCCGATGTGTTTTCAACATATTTGGCAAAAGGGCCCAGTACCTGATCACATAAAAACTATTCATTTTTAAAATTCGTCTCCAATTGTTCTAGCAAACCATTGGCCTTCTTTCCGAAGGAAACTAAATTTTGTGATGTTTCCCAGGCTTCAGTAACTAACTGCATTCTTTTTTTGATGTTATTCTCTACAAGGGCTCTAGAGCATGCAAGGAGGGTAGAGGATACTTTCATCTTTGCTGTAGTGGTAGCAGGCATGATTTTTTCCAAAGGACTTGCAAACTTTGGAGTTGCAAGGAAAGCCTGCTCAAATTTGTTGAGGCGTTGTTTCATATTGTCATTTTTTGTCTTAATTCCTCGAATGGAATCATGAAGAATGTCACTGGTTCCCTGGTGAAATTGGAATATTTGGTACGGCAACATTTCACTAAAGTTAATCTTTGCGCGAGATTTTCCTTCCCTGTTTGTTACATCTGTCTTTTCAATGACCAAACTTTTAGATTGGCTATCAAAAATAACGCTCTGGATTATGAAGGATTCATCTATGTCAAAAAAGTCGATGTCCGATATTTCCATCGTGGACGACCCAATTTTTTGCATGTGCTCAGCTTCAATTCCAAGTTGTAGTTTTCCACTTTCAATTTGGGGTTCCTCCACCTGCCCTGCATTGTTTCTTCTCTTCTTCGCCAGTGGAATTTTGTGAGAACTATCAATATTTATGTGAGGAGGGTTCTTATCTCCTCCTCCGTTTGAAGATTTCCGGGTTGCTTTCTTACTAGGGTGGACCGTCGAAGCTATGCTCCATGATGTTGTGCTCTTGGGAGTGCTGACATGGGATTGGGTACTCTTCTCACCGGACACTTTTCCATGTTGTTTGTACAATTCAGTGGCGCTTTGCAATCTCTCTGCATCGCAATCAACAGAAGAAGGATTGTTGTCGACATTGTTCCTATCTTGGGTCAGATGTGTATGGATAAAAAAGGTGTTAAAGCCAACACCCAGTAAATGTTCTCAAAAAATGCCATTAGGGTCGAACCCTTTTAGCCTTTCAGCATACATTAGGTTCAATTTCTTGAAATGGGCGTCAAACTCATCAATCTTGTTGATGTTTCTGCACATGAAGTCTCTGACTTTCCAGGGTAGAGGAATGAACTATTTTTTTTTCTTGTCATGGAAAAAATGAAACCAGTGGTTGTATTGCCTTGCTATTTCTATAACAAACATCTTGTCTGTGATGTGGCATGGAAGGAAGGCAAGATTTTCCTTAGAGCCAAATACCATGAGGACACTGTGATTTTCCTCTTGCTCAAGTGTGCCCTTCCTGTTCAAAAACTTGGTTGCCTGGCCAGACATCCGCGAAGCATCCTTGCCTAACAATAAATCTTTGAAAACTGACACAAAGCCATCAAAATATTCATAAAAACAATTGGAGGCCTTGTGTTTCCACAATGCCTTGTGCCAAAATGTTACTGGGTGAAATCTACAGTTTATTTTATTGGAAAGAGAAAGTTTTGGAAACGGACAACAATACACAATTGTGAAAAACAAGTAGGATGACATATAAAATTGATTCGATTCTTTGAATCATGACAACTGGGAGCAGAGCTCAATCGAAATTAGCTTCCCCCAATCGAAAATGTATTTTTCCTTGACTCTGAAATACAAAATATAAATAATTATATGGGAAATGCTTGTTTTGGATGCCTGTCCCGTTATTCTTGTAACCAACCAAGCAATTTCCTGGAATGGATTTCTAAAGGAGCTTACCTCTAGCCTTGTAATATCTTCAGGAACTGTTGTTGGGTCTTCGAGGAAGTCTACTAATATGTCCAACCTGTTATGATGTTTTTCTACAAACTGTTTGCAGTCTTGTCCTCTGAACGTCAATGTTGGGTTCGACAATTTTAACATCTCGCGGAAGAGCCGAGGCGACAAAGAAACAGGAGAATGGTCGTGCAGTGGAATAATTCTTTGGCCTGGAATATATTTTTCGGCGCACCAAGAGACCACCTTCTTAGAGTCAAAAACCTCAGGAACGCAACTTGCACGAGCCATTCCAAAGGTCCAAATCACTTCGTTTTGGGCAGAATGAGATGCATAGTAAAGTATGCTTTGGACCACTGAAAGCTCTAGTCCTCTTGTGAAAACATATTTACTGTATCTCCACAAAACTGTTGTCGACCTGGTGCCATAAGTCTACAAGAATGTTTATTTGTTCCAGTCGATGAATGAAATGAAAATTTGGAAGGGATAATATAACCCTACGCAAATTTTGGTCGAAAGCGTGTGAATGGGAGATGTCCTCGAGACTTTCATTGATTAATGACAATTTGGATGGATGTTGCATGATGCGTTTTTAGCATTAAACTATACTAATTGGATACATAAAAAAGCCAACACGTTGGATATTGCAATGAACGATTAAGCATTGTAGATTTCCTGAGCGACCCAACACGAGGATGCTTGTTGGAGATGAACAATCGGAAGGGACGAGATAACTCTCTGCACATCTTTGTTTAATGCGTAATAATGGGAGATATCCTCGAGGTTTTCGGCCATTAATGACAATGTCGAGGGTTCCTGCATGGTCAATTGCTAGCATGAAAGGTTTCTAATAGCATAGTAAGAAAGTACAGAGGTCGCGGGCAGGGGAAAAATGACATCTACAAAACAGGGTTGCAATGTATAAGCGTTGAAGGTGAGGGCGCGAGGGTCAAATTGTATGTCTCAGAACTTTTTGAGTGTAGTATGTGTAACAACAAAGAGGATATGGTAGCACAACCAGAAGGATAGGAAGTTAGTGGGGATGGAAGGCAACGAGAGATACTTTGAAACATTTGTGAGCAGTGGTAGAGTGATCACGCTGGAATTGTAGATTTCGTGAACCCAACAACAGGAGAATCCAAAACAGGTTGAGAAGGTGTCTGCAAAGGAGGCCAGGTCCAAACCTTCTAATTGTATCACTCTGAACATTTGAATGCATAATCTGTAACATGGAAGAGCAGACAATGTCAAAATCTGGTCGTCAATTTGTATATTGCGGAGAGTGCAATCCCAACTGTTTCGTACCTCTATGTCCAGTTGTCAATACCAAGAGATAATTTAGTATTCAAAATAATTTTTTAGATACTATTAGATAGTTCATAGGGACTAGCATCCATAAACAATAGCAATATCCACCTCACTAGTCCTGCATGCTGTGTGTCAATTTGTATATCGCGGAACTGCGAGCGCTGTTTGGAGGACATGAAACAATGAAAGTGCAATGCTAAGTCAGCCACTCCATAGGTTATCTTGTCAATTTGTATATCATGGAACTGTGGGTGCTATTTGTAGGCCACAAAACATTGGAGGTCCAAGTTTGAGCCCGCCCACCCAAGAACCCGTGATCCAAAATGTCGCTAGATATCGAATGCGGAATTTGTACATGCTCTAAAAATATCATGGGAATTAGTACATGCTCTATAAGATATCACGTGCATACTTTATAGTCCCATAATACATGGGAATAAAAAAAATGGAAAAAGAACGAAGTAGTTAGCAGTGGAATTGTAGATCACAGAAACTTAGAGTGGAATATGTATATAACAGAAAAACATCGAAAGCATCGAAAGAAACAGCGATCGATCAAATTCGTTGTCTGATTATATAAATGGAGATAAACATATGTCAACCCACCAATGATGGAGCTACATATTTTGTGAACCGGGAAACAGGAGGATACAAAACAGGCTAAGAAAGTGTCTGCAAAGGAGGCGAGGCCCAGACCTTCTAATTGTATCGCTCCAAACTCTGGAATGCATAATCTGTAACATGGAAGAGAGGACTATGTTGGAATTCGATAGTCAATTTGTATATTGCGGAGAGTGCAATCCTAACTGATTCGTAATTCTGTGTTCAGTTGTCACTACTAAGAGCTATTTTAGTATTCAAAATAATTTTTTAGACACTGTTATACAGGGAAAAAATAAAAACTAAAATAATTTTTTAGATACTGTTAGATACTTCATAGGGATTAGCATCTGTAATCAATGGCAATCTCCACCCCGCCAATCCTACACTCTGTCTGTAAATTTCTATATTGCGGATCTGGGAGTGTTGTTTGGAGGACACGGAACAATAGCAGTGAAATGTTGACTTAGCCAGTCCGCAGGTGCGCTTGTCAATTTGTATATCGTGGAACTGGGGGTGCTATTTGTAGGGCACGAAACAATGGAGGCCCAATTTTGAGCCCACCCGGCCGATCAAGAACCCGCGATCCAAAATGTCGCTAGGTATGGAATGCATAATTTGTACATATTCTATAAAATATCATGTCCATATTTTATAGTCCCATAATACATAGGAACAAAATAAGGGAAAAAGGACAGAGAAGTTCGCAGTGGAATTCTAGATAATACATGGGAAGAAGAGAAGAGAAAAAGAACCAAGTATCTCGTAGAAGAACATCTAATGCTTGCTTATTAATGCAAATTCTTGTGAATGCCTGCTGAGTTCTCACTAGTTAACGCATAAAGTACAGATCACAGAAGTATCTTTCATACCACTGTGTCCACTTGCCACTAGTAAGAGCATTGCTGATGTATATGAGGAAGGACGCGAAGTTGCTGGGGATGGAAAGAAGAAACAGATACTTTGAATGGACTTAATGCATACAAAGAACCCATGGTGGAATTGTAGATCACGGATGTTTTGAGTGCAAGATGCATATAGTGGAATGATAGGCAACTCGTTTCGTAAGTGGCATCGCCACAACGGCAGGCATAAAATTAGCTAAGTATGAAAAGGAACATCGGTCGGTCGGATCCGTCGTGCCAGGATATAGATGGAGATGTTAAGGCATGAATTACATATCACAGAAGTATCTTTCGTACCACTATGTCCACTTGTCACTGTAAGTTTTAAACTTGTGAAGTAAAGAAATGCATATAGATTCTTAAGAAAACATAATTTAATCAATGGCTCATTCACATAGTACACAGAGATTTATATCGGAAACCCTCAACTGGGAAAACCTTTCTTATATTCATTATATCGAATTTCACCATTCACTATACAATATATATATAAAAAAATTAGGTATTCCGTAGATACCAAAACCCTAGTCCCTTAATCCAGGATTAATTTACAAAACCGCTAAAAATAGAAAAAACCGCCCAATTTTTTTTTCGATGCGTTGCCCTGGGCTACCGCCCATTGTTGAACACTGCCCGTAACCAGGGGGGGGAATACCCCCCCCCTGGGACCCCCCTAGAAAATCACCCGGTGCACACGATACAAAGAGCACTACTAGAGGGATCGTCAGACGCAGTTGTCATATCTGGCGCACCCAGACACACACATGGAAAGAATATAAAACCTACCCAAAATTCTCCCACTTGTTGTTTTCTTTTCATTCAGGGGTCCAGGGGATTATATAGTCAAAAATCCAGGGAAGCAATGCCATTGTTACTCTACACCAGGAGAACTTTTCTTTGCTCATAGACTTTGTCAATGAATCTGCAACATTCTTCAAAGTGTCAACATTTTCCAGCAACACCTTCTTTTCCTCAACCATGTCTCTCACAAAGTAATACTGAACATCAATATGATTTGTCTTCGAATGATAAGCTGGGTTATTTGATAGGAATATTGCACTATGACTGTCACAATCTAATCTCACTGCTTGTTATACCAACCCAATACCTGAACACAATCTTTGTAACCATACTGCTTCCTTGCTTGCATGAGTGGCTTCCATGTATTCAACTTCTGTAGTTGAGAGTTCCACTACAACCTATCTTTTGCTCATCCAACTGATTGCTCCTCCAAATAGGTTAAACACATACCCACTTGTAGATCTTTTGCAATCCAGATCTCCAACCCAGTCTGCATCAACAAAGCCATGTATTTCTACCACTCTTTCCAATCCTGGTCTTCTTTGGTAGCACAATCCATAATTGGTAGTGCCACACAAATACCTGAAGACCCTCTTTACTGTTGTCCAATGATCCTTCCCTAGTTTTGACATATACCTGCTCAAAACTCCCTCTGCATGTGTAATGTCTAGTCTAGTATAGACCATTGCATACATCAAACTGCCAACTGCACTGGCATATGGAACATGGGACATGTCCTCTTCTTATTCCTGTGTCTTGGGACACTGATCTGCAGATAACTTTACACCTACAGGAATAGGAACCTTGACCGGTTTACTTCCATGCATATTAAACCTCTGCAATATCGTCTCAACATATTTTCTTTGATTCAACTAGAGTTTTCTGTTTGCACGATCTCTTTTAATTTCCATTCCCAGAATGAAGTTAGCAGCACCGAGATCCTTCATGTCAAATTTGGAGAATAGCTGTGATTTCACCTCCTTGATAACATCCATGTTATTTCCTACCAACAACATGTCATCAACATACAACACTATATAAATGAAGTGATTACCAACCTGCTTGGAATATACACAGTGATCAACCCTGCTTCTCACAAATCCCAATCCAAGGATGTATGTGTCAAAATTTTGGTACCACATCTTAGGTGATTACTTCAGACCATATAGTGACTTCTTTAGCTTACAGACCAGCTCTTTCTTTCCCTTCACTACAAAGCCTTCTGGTTGCTTCATGTAGATTTATTATTCCAGATCCCCATGTAGGAATGTTGTCTTCACATCCATCTGTTCCACTTCAAGATCAAAAGAAACAACAATAGATAAAATAAATCTAATAGATGTTAACTTGGCAACAAGAGAAAAAATCTCACCAAAGTCAATTCCCTCTACCTAGGAATAACATTTTTCTACTGACCGAGCTTTGTATTTCTCCACTTTACCTTCTGCATTAAACTTCTTCTTAAACAACCATTTACTACCAACAAATTTTCTTCCAGCTAGCAACTCAACTATATCCCATGCCTCATTCATATGCAAGGGATCCATTTCTTCAACCATGGCCTTCTTCCATAGTTTACTATCTTCTGAATTCACTACTTCCTTGATAGTTTTGGGATCATCATCAGTAATAGATAAAGCAAAATTGGAACGAAAATCAGGTGGACTATTTTGCTTCATCTTTTTTAGATGGTTCAGATTTTGCATCATCCAAAACAATCTCTATTTTCTCAGGTTCTTCTTCCCTTGGTAGGAATCCCTGCTTGGAAACATCTCTTACCTCTCTAAAAACAACATCCCGATTGTAAACAGTCTTCTTGGTTTCTAGGTTCCAAAGCTTATAACCTTTCACACCATCTTTATAACAAATAAAGATACACTTTTCAACATTTTTATCCAACTTACTTATATTTTCCTTTGGAACATGTACATAAGCATCACAACCAAACACTCTAAGATGTTGAAGAGAGGGTTTCTTTCCAGACCATACCTTGTGTGGAGTTTTATCATCCAACACTGATGAAGGCGATCGATTGACCAGGTAACATGATGTACCCAATGCCTCTGCCCAAAATTCTTGTCCTAACTCGACACCACTGAGCATGCTCCTTGGATTTTCCATCAGTGTCATGTTCATCCTTTTTGTAACTCCATTCTGCTGAGGAGTGTATGGAGTATTCTTCTACCTTGATATACCTCACTTCTTACAGAATTCTTTGAATTCATTTCTGCAGAATTCTCCACCATTATTTGTTCTCAATACCTTTATTTTCTTCTTTGTCTGATTTTCTATCAGAGACTTAAACTCTTTAAATTTATCAAATACCTCAGATTTCTTTCTAAGAAAATAAATCCATGTGTTCCTTGAAAAATCATCTATGAATGAAACATAATACACAGATTTACCTAGGGATGGAATAAGAGCAGGTCTAAACACATCACTGTGTATCAACTCTAAGATCCCCTTTTCTCTTGTAGCACCATATGGGAATATTACTCGATTTTGTTTACCATATATGCAATGTTCACAAAAATCAAAATCCAGAGTGCAATTAGACATACCTTCAACCATACCTTTATCGTGTAGTGTTTGAAGGCCCTTTTCTCCAATATGTCCCAGTCTTTGATGCCATAGCACGGTCTTCTTTCTAGGGACAATATTGGTCTTGTCTTCTTTATTTCTCTGTTTAGGGACAACATAACTGTTACACCCATTAGTATAAGTCCTTCCCAACAACTTGTACAGAGTTCCACACCGAACTCCCCTCATCAACACCATTTATCCTCATACCATATTGCAAGTGTTCTTTCCAAATACGGTATCCACTCCTGCATCATCCATCATGCTTACAGATATTAGGCTCTTGGATAGTTTTGGAATGTGTAGAACCCCAGGGAGAGTTCTAATCCTTCCATCTTTTAGTAGCAACTTAACCCTTCGACGTCCCAAGATTTTTGTTGTCGAGTCACCACCAATATTTAGAGAACCACTCCCTGTGAGGAGTCATATGGTATGAGGCACCTAAGTCGATCAACCATACATCACGGTCTTCATGTGTACTTGTAGATTCCAGGTAAAAATCACCTCCTTCTTTAGTGGAGGTTTCCGCCTCTGTGGAAGAGGTACTATTATATCCCTTTGGTTTTTCAACCTTCTTAAACTTGCAATCTTTCTTATAATGCCCTGTTTTACCACACTTCCAGCATTTATTCAAAGATTTTCCTAGAGACTTAGATCTACCTGTAGATTTAGATCTCCACCTCGAAGGCTTACCGGGGTTCATGTCTTGGGTACGCCCTCTTACAAATAAATCATTTGTGCTATGACCATCCATGCTTTTTCACCTCATCTCTTCAGATAACAAGGATGCAACTACATCCTCATACTTCAATGTAGATTGAGTGGTACTACCTATTGCTACAACTAGATTATCCCAAGAGTCTAGCAAAGAACATAACAAAGTAATACACTTATCTTCTTTTGCAATCGTAATATTAACAGAGCCAAGTTGACTTACCAGAGTATTAAAGGCATTTAGATGTTCTATCACATAATATCCATCTTCCATCCTAAGATGATACAACTTCTTTTGAAGAAACATCTTGTTTACCAGGGATTTTGATTGATACAAATTCCCCAACTTATCCCATAGTTCCTTGGTTGTAGATTCTCCTGAGACATTCAACAACACCAAATCTGCTAGGCAGAGTCGAATAGTACTCGCTCTTCTATCCAACTTCTCCCAATCTTCCTTCGACATACCAGTAGGTGGTGTATTGGTAGTTTGTGTACTGGTAGGTTGTGTACCAGTAGCATGTGTGCTAGTAGACGGTGTACTAGTAGGATCTGTACCAGGATCCACAATGATCCATTGTTCTTTGTCTACAAGAAGGTCCTCCGTATTCAAATTCCATAGCTCAAAGTTTTTACCATTGAACTTCTCTATCTCGATTCTAGAAGAGCTTGCCATTCCTCTTTCTGCACTCAAATCACCACTGCAAAAGATCCCACTAAAACCAGGTTTATCACAGACCCAAGATAAACTTGATCTATCAAGATTGAGCCAAACCCTCAACAACAAAGGCGTCCCTCTGAAGCCAAAAACGAGCTCTGATACCACATGTAAGTTTTAAACCTGTGAAGTAAAGCAATGCATATAGATTCTTAAGAAAAACAAAATTTAATCAATGACTCATTCACACAGTACATAGAGATTTATACTGGAAACCCTCAACCGAGAAAACCTTTCTTATATTCATTATATCAGATTTCACCATTCACTATACAATATATATACAATTCTTTTAGGTATTTTGTAGATACCAAAACCCTAATCTCTTAATTCGGGATTAATTTACAAAACCGCTAAAAATAGCAAAATCTACTAAAAATAACAAAAACTGCCCAAAAACAAATTTCGGGGCGCTGCCCCGGGCTACTGCCCGTTGCCGAATGTTGAGCGTAACCAGGGGGGGCATACCTTCCCCCCCGCCCTGGGACCCCCCTAGGAAAGAACCTAGTGCACACAACACAAAGAGAACTACTAGAGGGATCATCAGACGCAGTTGTCATATATGATGTGCCCCCACACACACATGCAAAGAATATAACACCTACCCAACAGTCACTGCTAAGACCATTGTTGATGTATGTCAGGAAGGATGCGAAGTTGCTAGGTATGCATATCAACAACAGATACTTTGAACGAAGTTAATGTATATGAGGAACCCACGGTAGAATTTTAGATCACAGATGTTTTCAGTGCAAGGTGTATATAGCGGAACAATAAGCAGTTGGGCTCGCAAGCAACAACCCCGCAGCGGCGGGCATAAAATTGGCTAAGTATGGAAGGGAACAACGATCAGTCGGATCCATCTTGTGAGGATATAGATGGAGATGAAAACATGTCAGCCTTCCGTACATAGAAACACGACTAAGTATAAAACCAAAAATCCATAATGAACGGGAAAAGCAAAATGGGAAAAGAGATAAGTATCTGAGAGTCGGGAAAACGTTTTTTTTCCATTTATTAATGGCAATGTTTTTGAACCTCTGCTGGCTTCTGACTAGTAAAAGCATTAAGTGCACATCACTGAAGTTCTTTTCCTGCAACATGTATATGACGAAACATGGGACATAGGTGTTGGATACCGTGGACCTGGGGCCTGGTGTCCAGATAAATGCCTAAGTATTGGCCAAGATGAAGTTTTTATATCTATTTCAATAGTATTCATACTAGTATCTATCAATGGAGAAATTTTTCGTATTTATCTGAATAGTATTCATACTAATATATATTAATGGATTGTTTCTGTTTCAAATGAAAATGATCTCCCAATTTGCAAGATGATCTTCGGCCTGTAAATTTCGTTGAAACTAGGAAAATTTTGACTGCAAGATGTACATAGTGCAACAAGGAACATGAATTTACATTGTGGTCTCAACGACATAAATTCCTTATCATATATTCATCTTGTATTCGTTGCAATGACATGAGCAAACGATGACTCTCCATAAACATCAATATCTAAATTAAATTAAAGGCAATCAAAATTTGTTGTGACTTTAAGTAATTAAAGCATAAATTGCAAACTACGAAACTCCTAGGCTGCAAGATGTATATGACAGAACACTGGACATATTTGTTTAATACTGCAAACCCAAACATAACTGCCTAAGCTTTGCCGAAGAGGAAGTTTTCTGTATTTTTTCCAATAGTACTAGTATTAGTATATATGCACGGATATTATCAAATAGAACAAGCTGCAATTTATCCAACATACTTCATAGGCACATTGCATCAATAGTTCATCTTCCTTGTTGTAACTCATGAATTCAATCTATTTACGGAACTCGAAGAATGGGAGCAGAACGGGTCCTCCAATTTCTTTCTTTAAATACATAGCCGACGCCACATAAGTATGGCCTATGAAAAAGTATTTTTAAATGTAAAATGTAAAGAAAGAACAGACCAGGTTTTATTTAGATTGAAGTAGTGGGCAACACAATGAAAATATTTTCCTTCATGTTTAATGACACAGGGGAAGAAGGTACAAAATACAATTGAAACAAATACCAGAAATTGGAAAATACTATTAAGAAATAAACCAAAATTATTCTATATTCAAATAAGATATGTTACAAAATACAACTGAGGCTATTTGTGACAACGATTGCGATTCACTTGCCGTCAACCAATTAAATATATGTACATTGATGAAGCTTCTTCACACTTTTCTTGACGTTCAAACTCTTTATTCGTAAAAAACGAGTTGACTATCAATTTTGGGTTTTGTACTTAATCGGTGCTGCGAAGTACATCTATCCCAGTTTTTTGAATACCTTGTTTCTTCCATATATGGCCTGCTTGCAATGGCTACTTATTCAACATTCCATTCTTTTTCAAGTATTAATTTCCTTCTGCCGTCGAAAAGTTGGGGTTTAAGGTGTTTTCTTTACAATGTTCCTGAGCATTCACATCCGAGACAACTTAGAAATGCGATTCAGGCCGATTTCAAAGTGAATGGAGTCATTTTATGTCACAATAGTTAAGGCAGGGGAAAAAAGTTCAAGTATATAGTGACTGGTATTCTCCCTGTATTCTCCCTGTATTCGATTGTCTATTTGGTTGAGAAGCCTACCGGAGGATTTGTATGTGGAACTTCTTTTCTTTATTACATTAAATTGGAAGAAATGTCCAACCCAGATGCAAAATTCAAATCTGTTGAGGTACATAAATTCTTCGGGTAGCTAAGGTGTGGCAAGTGCATCAAATGTTGCATAATGCACCAGAATGCATCAAAATATATCTTTCCTCATAGCGAGCAAGGTATGGCGGCCCACAGAAAGGTTTGGAATGTTCGAACGTGATGCCTAATATGTGGACTCTGCAACTACATCCAGAGGAAACTGAACCAACTTTGACAGAGAACATGGATTTCTGTCAAGTCGGCTACTGGAGCCACATGCATGTCATCTAAGTATGAAATAGAAACTCTTGTAGTGATAATATGTCGTTTTATCCATCCATACAAATTCTGTTACCAGCCTCCGAGGAAGACAAATACTTGTGCAATATCTACAATTCGATATAGTGGCCAAATCTATGTTGTTGGAAGAAGCTATATACTCAAATGAAGAACTATCTTCCAGGTGACCTAAAAATCCATTACAATTCCCAGCAATAAAACAAAGAAGTTCAACAAACAAATTTCTAGGTAGCCTTTTCAACCAACCAAAGCATCGAACACAGGGAGAACACCAAACATGCTTGTTCCTTTTTTTCGTCCTCTCTGAGTTTCTCTTGTATAACAGACTTTTTTTTAACTCAAATCTCATGTCACATAAAACCGGTATCTCTTCTTTCATCTTCCCCTTGATTGCATCTCTAAGTTGTCTTACATTTCCATGACCAGGAACATTAGAATGAAGGCACCCTAAACCGCAACTCTTTGATCATAGAGAGAAATGGCAATAAGAATTTAAAAGCAGGGCTGCATGGTCCTCCGTACATTTTGTGTTGATTCATTTTAATGACATATGTTCTCAATATTTTCATTTATTAATGCCAATCTTTTTGAATATGCACACTGAATAGTGACTAGCATCACATATTAAAATTTCCATATCCGAGCAGATTCTCAAATCTGACATCTAAGATATGCACAATATTAAAGAGGGACATGACGTGAAGGCCTCTGTAGGTCACACGTTCGTGAACTATGCTGAAGCTTTTAAGAAAACCAAAATTTCACAAGCAAAAAAAATAAAATAAAAAGTATTTTCACCAATTCAAAATGCAGGCAAAAAGAAATTACCAGATGCCATAATATTCGACTGTCTATTCATTTTAATGGAAGATGTCCTTGAGCTTTGCAGTTATTAAAGCCCATCATTTAGGAATGAAAAATATTAAAGAGGGACATGACGTGAAGGCCTCTGTGGGAGACACATTCGTGAACTATGCTGAAGCTTTTGAAAAAACTAGAACTGCAAAAAAACAAACTATTTTCGCAACTTCAAAATGCCGATAAAAAGAAATTGCCAGATCCCATAATATTCGCTTGTCTATTCATTTTAATGGGAAATGTCCTCGAGCTTTTCAGTTATTAAAGCCCATCATTTCTAAATGCACAATATTAAAGAGGGACATGACGTCAAGCCCTCTGTGGGCGACACCTTCGTGAACTATGCTGAAGCTTTTAAGAAAAACTAAAACTGCAGAAGCAAAAAATAAAATAAAATCGCAAATTCAAAATGCTGGCAAAAAGGAGCTTTCATAGGTAAGGCACTTTAGTACTCAATGTTCTTCAAATTCAATGACATTTTTATTATTTGAGTAAAGGGGAAAAAACATCTTACAACCTAGAAGGAAGGCCATATATGATGGACAACTCATTGGCAGAAGCCATAGCGAGAATGCGAATTGAGTATCTAATAACTGCGGAACTACGTTGCGTTTGATTCTTCAGCTTTCCCTGCCTGTTCAAAATAAAAAACAAGGAAGGGTTGAATATTAGCCTGTCTATTTATTTTAATGGGAAATGTCCTCGAGCTTTCCAGTTATTAAAGCCCATCTTTTCGAACCTGTCTGATCGATTCTGACTTTTGAAAGCATATTTAATGTGTATTGGGAAGCACTAAATGTAGTGGGGATGGAGCCCTATGCAACAAATGTTACTACTATTTTTCTGTTTTTGTCGACGAGCGTATGTAGAATGTACGTAAAGAAGAGTAATTCGAGAATGCTATTTTTTTTGCACATAAGCCCTTGAAATTCAAATAGTCCACAAGTCCAATTTTCTATTTGTATATCGCAGAACTATCTGTGCTATTTGTAGGACATGAAACAACCGTGTCCAAAGTTAGAACCCGCGATCCAAAAAATGCTTACTATTTTTTTTGTGTGTTTTTGTGTTCACTAGGGTATGTAAAACGACGTACGTAAAGTAAACTATTTCGACAATGCTAATTTTTTTGGACATGATGACCTTCAAATTCAAATAGTCCGCAAGTTCGATGGTCAATTTGTATATCATAGAACTCTTCAATTCTCAATTTTCAGCCGCCCACCTTGAGAATCCACGATGCAAAAACTGGCTAAGTATGGGACGAGGGCTTTGTGTATGCTTTATATATCTACTTTACAAAATTACGTATTTCCTATGTTTAATTTATGCTGTCCAGGAAACCTATAATTTGATAAATATCAATGGATTTTGTCAAGGATCCCTTCCTTTAAAGAAAACTAATTCGTAAATGCTAATGTATACACCATAGTTCGATACCACCTATTCGCCAAGTCGCGTCCATAAAACTGGGTAACTATGCAACTGAATGACGGCCAGTCAGAATGATCGCGGAACTCTCCCTGCTATTTGCAGGGCACAAAAGAACAAAAGCCCAATTTTCAGCATGCCACCCCGAGAACCCGCGATCATTAACCTATGTTGTTCAGGAAACCTATAACTTCATAAATTGCATTCTCTTCGGTCCAGGAGGTTTTTTTTAAAGAAAACTAACTCGGAAAAGCTAATGTATAGACCACACATGACCTGTCATAGGATGCAACTGAACTGTAGTCGCTTGGAATGACCACAAAAGTGCGAGAAAGTAGAGTCAAACACAGTTTACAACAAGAAAGTAAAAGGGAGAGAAGAGCTATATCTCCCACACAGCAAAAGGTAATTTCATAACTATGAAACCGTAGTAACACATAATCTATGGAAAAAGAATCGGTAGCTATGAAATATATTTTGAGCTTGACAAAATCTTCTTCAAAGCGTAACATATGCAATTGACATCGTCTGCAATTCTTTACTCTATTATTTTATCTTAATAAGCCCAAGTTTCAACACGCCATCCCTATAGGCCGCGATCACTAACCTATGTTGTCCAGGAAACCTATAATTTCATAAACTGCATTCTCTTTTGTCCAGGAGGCCTTCTTTTAAAGAAAACTAATTCGGTAAAGCTAACGTATACATCGAACACGACCTGTCATACTTCGATAGAACCTATTCACAAAGCCACACCCATAAAACTGGCTAAGTACACAACCGAACGACGGTCGCTCGGAATGACCACATAAATGCGACAAACTAGAGTCAAATGCAATTTACAATAGGAAAGTAAAAGGTAGAGAATAGATATATCTCCCACACAAAAAAAGGCACTCTCATAACTATGAAACCATAGTAACACAGAATCCATGGAAAACGCATAGACAACTATGACATATATTTCTAGGTCGACAAACTCTGTTTCAACGCGTAACCGATGCAATTTACATTGCTTGCAATTCTTTAGTCTATTATTTTATCTTAATAGTATTCTATGCAAACTGAAGTGCAAAAACATGTAATCAGATATCCAACCGCAGATGCAGCATCCCAACATTGCAAACCCTGGTAAAACAAGAAAAAGCACCAAATAAGAACCTAACCAAAAAGCACCAAAAGGCCCAAGTGTAGGCGTAGGACCGGAACCCTGAAAAGTCTAATCAAGAAACAATAAACATCATACATTGAAGAAAGGAACAAGCAACAACCCCCCCCATGAACGAGGCTCTTCCAATCGTGACTGTAGAAACCCAAACGTGCAAACTGCAACAACACAAACAGGCAAGCAAGAACAATGAGAACATGCAAATAAGAAATCAGTGCCATGAAAAAAGCAAGCATGGACCAGTGAACTAGCAATGCCCCTGGAGCATATAAATTTTAAAAAATGAAGAAAATGTCTTGTAACAAGCCTGTTAAGTAACCATTCAACACTACCAAGACTGTTAGGTAAACATTTAAGTTTGTCAGAAATGCACTGTAAACATTTAAGAAAAGAATTCAATGTGGTAGGTCTCTGACTTGTCCCAAATAAATTCATATATTTTTTGTAACAATAGGTCGAACACCAGAGAATGTATTGCAAAGACATACTTTGGATATGCCACCATATCAAACATTGCCATAAATCTACCTAGCATAAAATGCTAAAACAAACATTTGAATTAATGGTAGCATTAATCCACGTTCGACGAATGCACAACACAATTTATGAATAAAAAATGACCATATACTACCAAATAATTTGGAAATGCAAACATATTTTACATTGGGAATAGAGAAGGCGGAAATAAGACCTCCAATCCTTTGTACAATTAGATCTTGACAAACATGATACTTTTTATTATATAAAAATCGATGTTTTCACCTCCCTTGTTCCAACAATAGACAATAGGCAAATATTTCTGGTCAATGCACAAGCTAATGCCAGGTCAATGATTTATCGATCGCTATAGTCCCTCTATGCCTACGACAGGGACTAATAAGACTTTTCTAGATTTTTAAATTGGGTTACCAATATATTGGAAACCATTATTGTAAACATAACAGGCTCTTAACTCGTTCAATAAAATAACTAGGGTTGGTATTAACCATATAAAGTTTTAAATGTAATCATTTTAGCTGTATGGTTTAATGTATTTTAGATTCTCTACTTTGTCTTCATATGGCTATGTCTTCATAAGTAAATTAAATGGCTCTCTATGGTGTTTTTAAGTGGAAATAGTTTTTAGGCCATTTGTTATAAGCTAAATTGAATGGTTCTCTATGGTTTTTTAAGTGGAAACAATTTTTAGGCCATTTCTTGTACATGGAGGGCTACCTTTTAGATGAACTCTATCCCATTTAGCATATGTCTCCCTCATACTCCTTTCTAGCAGTCTCATTGTCTTGTAGTGTCTCATTTTCTATTTTAAAGATGTTTTCATGTTTCCTATAGAAACTATTCTTTTTAGTAGTCTCAAGGAATGTTTATGGGAAAATGGTAAAGGTTCAATGGTAGTCAAATTTAAAATTTTCATTAAACCTTTATTATTTTTCTAATTACTCTTTGCATATTTGAGGCTCAAATTTAATGGTTTCAATCCATATTGTATTTGCAAGCTCATTATATCATAGAACTTAGCCATTTGCAATAGATCTAGAAACACGCAATTCCTTTCAAGTTTACAACTAGTGTCACTTTATGAACATTTTGAGTATTCTACAACTACAAACTCAACCTCAATCAACCTATTTTTTGCATATGTACATTCAATTCAACATTTGCAACCACTAATTTGGTTTCTAGACTATTGTACAACCTTCACCTGATACCTAGGAAGTTATTCCTAGCTATAATTTCGTCTCTTCACATTCAAATTGGCTTTTGGATTGCCACATAACTCTCACATACTTTAAATGGAGTTACATCACCATATTCCATGAGAGTAGTGTACATGTTGACTATGTCTCCATAGCCTAAGGCTAATGAGCATTTTCTTCTCCAAATGCTCTTGGTACTATGAAATCCATGGAAGTTTTCATATTCAAACATATCTAGGGTTCTTAATGACTCTAATAAAATATGAAGACAAAAAATGTCTGGCTTTATTTATCTGAGAGGCGTTTCAATTTTAACAAATAAATCCTCAATTCCAAGTCATTTTGCATTACTAACCCATACTCATCACTTCATACTTTCAAAATTTACATGGATAACTCCATAACAACCCTTCTAATCATGACATATTCACGAGTTTGGTTTGCATAGTACGACGATCTCTATCAAATATCAATATAAATCTTATCACGACTTTCCTTCCAACCTTAACTAGATGAGTTATAGTGTTTCCAACATTCAAACTACTTTCTTAGGTATTCCCCATTCATTTTGTTTCATGTCCATATTCATATACTTATTTCTAGTCATATTGGACATTTTTAGCCATAAGTGTACGTTAATATCTAATTGAATGAGAATAAATTAAATTGGTTGCTAGCGACCATTCATGTTTTTGTTTTATGTTCCCATGCCTTTTGCCCAAGCATATATATTATCTATGGATTGTTTTTTTTTAAGTTGAAAAAATGGTTATTGTTTCGTTTAGTACATATTCCATTTCAAATAGAATGATTTTTTTTCGGCATTGTTGGAACTAGCGATGTGATGATCAAGACAACCAATTGTAGCATTTTCTATTGTGTGCACATATTAGAGTGTTTCCATCCAAATCTTAATAGAAACTACACCCACAGACTATTTTGACAAGCCCATCTTGAATTTATCAAAATATTAAGAACATTTCTTCTACTTTTTATAATTTTTGACTCGCTACAAATTTTAATAGAAAAAAAAATCAATTTTTAACTTGCTATAAAAAAAATCCAATTATTATTAATACCATATTCAATTTAATTAACTTTAAAATGAATGCCCCTTCTTCCATTATTAGTCCCTGCCATAGGCATAGAGGGACTATAGCGATTGATAAATTGTTGACTTCATATTAGTCTGTCCTTTGACCACAAATATTTCCATATTATCTATTGCTGGAACCAGGGAACTAAAAACATCAAATTTTATATAAAAAAAAGTACCATATTTGTCATGATCTGATTGGACAAGGGATTGGAGGTCTTATTTCTAGCTTTGCTATTCTCAATGTTATATATGTTGGCATATCCAAAGTATTTGATCGTATATGGTCTTTCTGAATCATATATTTTCTTATGCATTCGTCGAAGGTGGATTAATGCTAGCATTAATTCGAATGTTTGGTTTAGCATTTTATGATAGTTAAATTGATGGAAATGTTTGATATGGTGGCATATCGAAAGTTTGGCCTTCCAATAGATTCTCTGGTGTTCGAACTATTGTCACTGAAAATATAATATTTTTTTTGGGATACGTCAGAGACCTGCCACATTGATTTTTTTTCTTAAATGTATACAGAGCATTTATGACAGACTTAAATGTTTACCTAATAGGCTTGGTAGTGTTGAATGGTTACTTAACAAGCTTGTTACAAGACATTTTCTTCCATTTTTAAAATTTATATGCTCCAGCAGCATTGCTGGTTCACTGGTCCATGCTTGTTTTTTGCATGGCACTAATTTGTTATTTGCATGTTCTTGTTGTTCTTGCTTTCCTGTTCGTGTTGTTGTAGTTTGCATGTTTGGGTTTCTGCAATCACGATTGGAACAACATCGTTCCTGGGGGAGTGGTTGCTGCTTGCATCTTTCTTCGTTGTATGTTGTTTATTGATGCTTGATTCGACTTTGCAGGGTTCCCGTCCTGCACATGCAGTTGGGCCTTATTTGCAGGGTTCCGATCCAATGCTTGCAGTTGAGTTCTTATTTGCTGCTTGTTCTTGTTTTCCCAGGGTTTGCAGTGTTGGGATGATGCATCTGTAGTTGGATCTCTGGTTACATTTTTTTGCAGTGGAGTTTGCATAAAATACTATTAAGATAAAATAACAGACTAAAAAATTGCATTCGATGTAAATTGCATCTCTTACGCATTGAAGAAGAGTTTTTCGACCTCAAAGTATATTTCATAGCCGCTGATGCTTTTCCATGGATTCTGTGATGCTATGGTTTCATAGTTGTGAGAGTGCATTTTGTTGTGTGGGAGATATAATTGTTATCTCCCTTTTATTTTCCTCTTGTAAACTGCGTTTTTGACTCTATAGTTTCTCACATTTCTGTGGTCATTCTGACTGACCGTCGTTCGGTTGCATACTTAGCCAGTTTTATGGACGTGGATTCATGGATAGTTTCTATCGAACTATGACAGGTCGTGTTCGATGTATACATTGGCTTTCCCGAATTAGTTTTCTTTAAAAGAAGGACTCTTGGACAGAAGAGAATGCACTTTATGAAATTATAGGTGTCCTAGACAACATAAATTAATGATCGCGGGTTCTCGGGGTGGCGGGATGAAAATTGGGCTTATGTTGTTCTGTTCCCTGCAAATAGCACAAAGAGTTCTGCAAGTTTGTGTTCGATGTATACATTAGCATTCCCAAATTAGTTTTCTTTAAAAGAAGGGATCCTGGACAGAAGAGAATGAAATTTATGAAATTATAGGTTTCCTGGAAAACATAAATTAAACATAGGAGATATGTAATTTTATAAAGTAGATATATAAAGCATGCATGGAGCCGTCATCCCATACTAAGACAGTTTTTGCATCGCGGGTTCTCGGGGTAGCCGACTGAAAATTGACAATCGGAGAGTTCCGCGATATACAAATTGACAATCGGACTATTTGAATTTTAAGGGCCTCATGTCCAAAAAATTTAGCATTCTAGAAATAGTTTAGTTTGTGTACGTTTTACATATGCTGGTGGACAAAAACACACAAAAAAATAGTAAGTATTTTTTGGATCGCAGGTTCTCGGGGTGGTAGGCTCTAAATTCAACTTATGTTGTTTTGTGTCCTACAAATAACACAAAGAGTTCTGCGATATACAAATTGACAATCGGACTTGCGGACTATTTGAATTTCAACGGCTCATGTCCAAAAAAATTAGCATTCTCGGATTACTTTTCTTTACGTACGATTTACATACGCTCGTGGAGAAAAAGACAGAAAAATAGTAGTACTGTATGTTACATAGGGATCCATCCCCGCTACCTTCACCGCTTCCGAATACACATTAAATATGCTTTGAAAAGTCAAAACCCAGTAGACAGGTTTGAAAATATGGGCTTTAATAACTGGAAATCTCTAGTACATCTCCTATTAAAATGAATAGGCAGACAAATATTATGGGATCTGGTAATTTCCTTTTGCCTGCATTTTGAATTTGCGAAAATAATTGTTTTTTTTTTTTTTTTGCTTGTGCAGTTTTAGATTTATTAAAAGCTTCAATATAGTTCACGAATGTGTCACCCACAGAGGACTTGAGGTCATGTCCCTCTTTAATATTGTGCATATCTTAGATGGCATATTTGAGAATTTGCTCGGATATGGGAATTTTAATACGTGCTTCTAGTCACTATTCGACGTACATATTTGAAAAGATTGGCATTAATGAGCAAAAATATCGAGAACATGTGTCATTAAAACGAATCAACACAAAATCTACAGAAGATCATCCAGCGTTGCTTTTAAATACTTATTTCCATTTCTCTCTATCATCAAAGAGTTGCGCTTTAGGGTGCCTTCATTCTAATGTTCCTGGTCATGGACATGTAAGACAACTTAGAGATGCGATTGAGGGGTAGATGAAAGAAGAGAGACTGATTTTATGTGACGTGATCTTTGAGTAAAAAAAACTTTGTTATACAAGAGAAACTCAGAGAGGACAAAATAAAAGAACAAGTATGTTCTGGTTGGTGTTCTCGCTATGCTGGATGCTTTGGTTGGTTGAAAAGGTTGCCTGGAGATTTGTTTGTTGAACTTATTTGTTTTCTTGCTGGGAATTGTAATGGATTTTGAGGCTGCGTGCAAAATAGTTCTTCATTTAAGTATATAGCTTCTTCCATCAACACAAATTTGGCAAGTGTATCAAATTGTACAGATTCGAGAAGAATTTGTTTTTCTCGGGGGCTGTGCATTTACAGTGGCTTGCAAAATGGCCTATCATGTTCGTAAATGACGCAAAATATTGCTCCATTTGCGAATGTAACTAGAGGCGGGTAACATAAAATGTATGGGTGGATAAAAAAACACATTATCACTACAAAAGTTTCTATTTCAAAGTTTGATGAGCTAGATGTGGGTCTGGTAACCGACTTGACAGAAAGCCATGCTCTTTGTCAAAGTTTGTTCGGTTTCCTCTGGATGTAGTTGCAGAATCCACATATTTGTCGTCACCTCCGAACATTCCAAACCTTTATATGAGCCGCCATACCTCTACCACTATGATGAAATATATATTCTAATGCCATCTGCAGCATTTGATACACTTGCCAGACCCGTACTGTTGCGTTCTACAACATTTGATGCACTTGACACACCTCTGCTGCCCGAAGAAGTTATGTACCTCAAAAGATTTGCATTTTTCATCTAGGTTGAACATTTCTTCCAATCTACTATAATAAAGAAAAGAATTTCAACATACAAATCCTCAGTCATGCTTTTCAACCAAACAGATGAACGAAATAGGGAGAATACCAGTCACTACATACTTGAATTTTTTTCCCCCTGCCATAACTGTTGTGACATAAAACGACTCTGTCCACTTTGAAATTGGCCTGCATCGCATTTATAAGTTGTCTTGGATGTCAAGGGTCAAGAACATTGGAAGGAAAGCACCTTAAACCCCAACTTTTCAATGACAGAAGGAAATTAATACTTGACAAAGAATGGAATGTTGAATAAGCATCCATTGCAAGCAAGCCATGTTTGGAAGAGACAAGGTATTCAAAAAATGGGGATAGATGTAGTTGGCAACACCGATTAAGTACAAAACCCAAAATTAATATTCAACTCGTTTTTTACGAATAAAGAGTTTGAATGTCAAGAAAACTGTCAATAAGCTTCATCAATGTACATATTTCAGTATTTTCCAATTTCTGGTATTTGTTTTAATTGTATTTTGTACCTTCTTCCCCTGTGTCGTTAAACATGAACGACAAGATTTACTTTCTGCTGCCCACTACTTCAATCTAAATAAAGACTGGTCTTTTCTTTCTTTACATTTTACATTTAAGAATAATTTTTCATAAGCGACTCAACTGTTGACGTAATGTTTCTGTTCAATATGTTGGATATATTGCAACTTCTTCTATTTGATAATATCCATGCATATATACTAATATCAATACTATTGGAATAAATACAAAAAACTTAGGAAATTATGTTTGGGTTTGCGATATTAAACAACTATGTTCCGTATTCCGTCATATACATCTTGCAGCCAAAGAACTTCCTTGGTCTGCAATTTATGCTTTAATTACTTAAGTCACACCAAATATTGATTGCATTTAATTTAATTTAGATATTGATGTTTATGGAGAGCCGACGTTTGCTCATGTCATTGTAAGCAATACAAGATGAATAGATGATAAGAAGTTTATCTCGTTGAGACCACAATGCAAATTCATGTTTCTTGTTGCGCTATGTACATCTTGCAGTCAAAATTTTCGTGCTTTTAACAAAATTTGCGAACCGAAGAGCATCTTGCAAATTGGGAGATCAATTGCATTTGAAACAAAAACAATCCATTAATATATATTAGTATGAATACTATTCAGATAAATATGAAAAATTTCTCCATTGATAGATACTAGTATGAATACTATTGAAATAGATATCAAACCTTTGTCTTGGCCAATACGTAGGCAGTTATCTAGGCACCAGGCCTCGGGTTCACAGTACCCAACACCTATGTCCCTTGTTCCGTCATATACATCTTGCAGCGAAAGAACTTCAGTGATCTGTAGTTAATGCTTTTACTAGTGAGAGCCTAGAAGGGGTTCAAAAACATTTCCATTAATAAACGAAAAAAAAAGGTTTTTTCAACTGTCAGATACATATCCCTTTTCCCCTTTTGCTTTTTCTGTCCATTATGGATTTCTGGTTTTATACTTAGTCGTCTTTCTATGATGGGCGGTTGCAAGGTTTGTGCGCTAACATAGATTCATATCCATATGTATCTTCACATGAGGAATCCGACTGACCGCTGTACCTTTCCATACCTAGGCAATTTTATGGCCATGGTTGTTGGATCAACGCATACAAACTGGCCTTTTCTTCTTCCTACTTGTTATTACTTTATGGATATATAATTAGTTCCCTTTCTATGGTATCCGATTCCAAATTTGGTGGGCTAACATGTCTTCATCTCCATGTATATCCTCACACGACGGATCCGACCGACCATTGTTCCTTTCCCTAACCAATTTTATGGCTGCCGCTACGGGGCCAATGCTTGCGAACCTGACTACTTATCGTTCTGGTATATACATATTGCACTCAAAACATCCATGATCTACAATTTGACTGTGGGTTCCTCGTATACATTAACTTTGTTCAAAGTATCTGTTGCTGCTTTCCATCCCCAACAACTTCGCGTCCTTCCTGATATACAACAACAATGCTCTTACTAGTGACAAGTGGACACAGTGGCACGAAAGATAATTCTGTGATCTGGAATTTATGCCTTAACTAGTGAGAACTCAACACGAGTTCGAAAGCATTTACATTAATAATCAAACACTAGATTTTCTTCGACGAGATACTTTTCCCTCGTCTTCTTCCCGTGTATTATCGATTTCTAGTTATATACTTAGTCGTGTTTCTATGATCAGGGGTTCCAACATTAGCGTGTTGACATATATTCATCTACATCTATATCCTTTCATGGTGAATTGGACCGCCCGCTATTCCTTTTCATACTTAGTGAATTTTATGCTCGCGGTTGTCGAGTTGGCGCAATTCAACTCTGCTGCTTCTTGTTTTGTCATCTACATCTACCATTCAAAATTTCCGTGATCTACAATTCCACCACGAAATTCTCTGTCCTTTTCCCCTTATTTTCTTCCCATGTATTATGGGACTATAAAATATGGACACGATATTTTATAGATCATGTACAGCTTCCGCATTCCATACCTAGCGACATTTTGGATCGCGGGTTCTCGGGTGGGCAGGCTCAAAATTGGGCCTCCATTGTTTCGTGCCCTACAAATAGCACCCAGATTTTCGCGATATACATATTGAAAAGCGCACCTGCAGACTGGTGGACTCAACATTGCACTTCTATTGTTCCGTGTTTCACGATATAGAAAATGACACACATAATGCAGGGTTGGCGGGGTGGAGATTGCCATTGTTTACGGATGTTAATCCCTATGAAGTATCTAACAGTATCCAAAAAATTATTTTGAATACTAAATTAGCTCTTAGTAGTGACAACTAGACACAGAGGTACAAAACAGTTGGGATTGCACCCTCTGCAATATACAAATTGACTACCGGATTTCGACATCGTCCACTTTTCTATGTTACAGATTACACATTCAAATGTTGGGAGCGATAAAATTAGAACGTCGGGGCCTTGCTTCTTCTGCAGACACCTTCACAGCCTATTTTGGATCCTCCTATTGTCGGGTTCATGAAATGTGCAACCCTAGCATTGGCGGGTTGACATATCTTTATCTTCATCTATATAATCACATGACGAATCCGACCGACTGCTGTTGCTTTCCATACTTGGCCAATTTTATGTCCACGGTTGTTGGGTTGGCGCCAATTTCATCTCCATCTATATCCTCGCATGGAGAATTGGACCTCCCATTGTTCCTTTTCATTCTTAGTGAATTTTATGCCTGCCGTTGCTGAGTTGGTGTGATTGAACTCTGTTCCTTTTTGTTCCGTTATATACATATTCCACTCAAAATTTTTCCAATCCCAACAGTTTCGTACTTCTATGTCCATTTGTCACTACCAAGAGCTAATTTAGTATTCAAAATAACTTTTTAGATACTGTTAGATACGTCATAGGGATTATCATCTATAAACAATGGCAATCTCTGACCTACCAGCCCTGCATTTCATGTGTAAATTTCTATATCGCGAAACTGGGAGCACTATTTGGAGGAGACAAAACAATAGAAGTGCAATGTTGAGTCCACTAGTCCGCAGGTCCGCTTGTCAATTTGTATATTGAGAAATTATGGGTGCTATTTGTAGGGCACGGAACAATGGAGGCCCAATTTTGAGCTCGCTCACCCAAGAACCCGCGATCCAAAATGTCGCAATATACAAATTGAGTACCAGATTCCAACATCGTCTTCTCTTTCGTGTTATAGATTGCGCATTCAAATGTTTGGAGCAATACAATTAGAATGTCGGGGCCTCGCATCTTCTGCAGACACCTTCACATCCTATTTTGGATCCTCCTGTTGCCGGGTTCACGAAATGTGAAACCCCAGCGTTGGCGGGTTGACATATCTTTATCTCCATCTATATAATCAAATGACGAATCTGACTGACCACTGTTTCTTTCCATACTTGGCCAATTTTATGTCCATGGTTGCTGGGTTGGCACCAATTTCACCTCCATCTATATCCTCGCATGGAGAATTGGACCTCCTTTTTTAGATACTGTTAGATAATTCATATGGATTAACATTCGTAAACAATGGCAATCTCCACCCGGCCAACCCTTCATTCTGTGTGTCAATTTCTATATCGCGAAACTGGGAGCGTTGTTTAGAGGACACAGAACAATAGAAGTGCAATGTTGAGTTTGCTAGTCCGCAGGTCCGCTTGTCAATTTGTATATCACGAAATTCTAGGTGCTATTTGTAGGGAATGAAACAATGGAGGCCCAATTTTGAGCCCGACCACCCGAGAACCCACGATCCAAAATTTTTCTTGGTATGGAATGCGAAATCCATACATGCTCTATAAAATATCATGTCCATATTTTATAGACCCATAATTTATGAGAAGAAAATAAGGGAAAAAGGATGGAAAAGTTCGCAGTGGAATTGTAGAACACTGAAATTTTGAGTGGTACATGTAGATGACGAAACAAGAAGTAGAAGAGTTGAATTGCAACAACTCGGCAACCGCGGGCATAAAATTCACAAAGTATGAAAAAGAACAGTGGGCGGTCGAACTCGCCATGCGAGGATATAGATGGAGATGAAGATATGTCAACACGCCAAAGTTGGAACCCACTATCATAGAGATGAGACTAAGTATATAACTAGACTACCAAATACAAATTGACTACTGGATTCCCACATCGTCCGCTCTTCCGTGTCACATATTATGGATTCAAATGTTCGGAGTGATACAATTAGAACGTCGGGGCCTTGCATATTCTACAGACACCTTTGCAACTTGTTTTGGATCCTCCTGTTGCTGGTTTCATGAAATGTGCAACCCCAGCGTTGGCAGGTTGACATATCTTTATCTCCATATATATAATCACACAACGAATCCAACCGACCGCTGTTTCTTTCCATACTTGGCCAATTTTATGTCCATGGTTGTCGGGTTGGCGCCAATTTCATCTCCATCTATATCTTCGCATGGTGAATTGGACTGCCCGCTGTTCCTTTTCATACTTAGTGAATTTTGTGCCCGCGGTTGCCGAGTTGGCGCAATTGGATCGCGGGTTCTCGGGTGGGCGGGCTCAAAATCGGGCCTCCATTGTTGCGTGTCTTACAAATAGCACCCAAAATTCCACGATATAGAAATTGACAAGCGGGCCTGCGGACTGGCTGACTCAACATTGCACTTCTATTGTTCTGTGTCCTCCTAACAACGCTTCTAGTTCTGCAATATACACATTGACAGATGGAATGCAGGGATGGCGAGGTGGAGATTTCCATAGTTTATGGATGTTAATCCCTATGAAGTATCTAAAAATATCTAAAAAATTATTTTCAATACTAAATTATCTCTTAGTAGTGACAACTAGACACATAGGTATGAAACAGGTGGCATCACACCCTGCGCAATATACAAATTGACTACCGTATTCCGACATCATCCTCTCTTCACTCTACCATGACTCACAAATGTTTCAAAGTATCTCTTGCTACCTTCCATCCCCATTAACTTCCTGTCCTTCCGGCTGTCCTACCATACCCTCTTCACTGTTACGCGCATTTTAATCAAAAAGTTTCGATACATATAATTTGACCCTCGCGCCCTCACCTTCAACGATTGTACCTTGCAACCCTATTTTGTAGTTGTTTTTTTCCTGTGCCCATGACCTCCATACTTTCTTCCTATGCAATTAGAAACCTTTCATTCTAACAACTGACCATGCAAGAATCGTCAACATTGTCATTAATGGGCGAAATGGTCGAGGAGATCTCCCATTATTACGCATTAAACCAAGATGTGTGGAGATTTATTTTGTCCCTTCCGATTGTTCATATCGAACATATGTTGTCGTGTTGGGCAGCTCAATAAATCTACAATGCTTAATTGGTGATTGCAATAGCTGCCATGTTTGCATTTTCTATGTATGCAATTACTAGTTTTTAATGTTAACAACGCATCATGCAACAACCATCCAAATTGCCATTAATCAACGAAAGTATCGAGGAAATCTCCCATTCACATGCTTTGGACCAAAATTTGTGCAGGGTTATATTATCTCTTTCAACTTTTCATTTCATTCATCGTCCGGAGAAAACAAACGTTCTTGTAGCCTTATGGAAACAGGTCGACAACAATTTTGTGGATATATAGTAAATATGTTCACACATGAGGACCATAAATTCTAGTGGTCCAAGGCATACTTTTACTATCCATCCCATTCTGCCCAGAACAAAGTGATTTGGACCTCTGGAATCACTCACGCAGGTTGCGCCCCTAAGGTTTTTGACTGTAAGGAGGTGGTCTCTTGATGCGCTGAAAAATATATTCCAGGCCAAAGAATTATTCCATTGCGCGACCTTTCTCCTGTTTCTTTGTCACCTCAGGTCTTTCGTGAGATGTTAAAATTGTCGAAGCCAACATTGACATTCAGAGGACAAGACTGCAAGCAGTTTCTAGAAAAACATGATAACGGGATGGACATCTTAGCCGACTTCCTCGAAGAACCAACAATAGTTCCTGAAGATATCACAAGTTTGTAGGTAAGTTCCTTTAGAAATCCATTCCATGAAATTTCTTGGCTGTTTACAAGAATAACGGGATAGGCATCCACAACAAGCATTTCCCATATAATTATTTATATTTTGTATTTCACAATCAAGGAACAATACATTTTCGATTGGGGGAAGCTAATTTCCATTGAGCTCTGTTCCTAGTTTTCATGATTCAAAGAATTGAATAAATTTTATATGTCATCCTACTTAATTTTCACAATTGTGCATTGCTTCTCGTTTCCAAAACTTTGTCTTTCCAATTAAATAAATTGTGGATTCGACCTAGTAACACTCTGGTAGAGGCCCTATGGAGGCACAAGGCCTCCCAATGTTTTTATGAAGTTTTTAATGGTTTTTTCTCAGTTTTCAAAGATTTACTGTTAGGCAAGGATGCTCCAAGGATGTTTGGCCACACAACCAAGTTTTTGAATAGGAAGGACACACTTGAGAAAGAGGAAAATCAAAATGTCCTCATGGTATTTGTCTCTAAGGAAAATCCTGCCTTCCTTCCATGCCACATCACAGACAAGATGTTTGTTGCAGAAATAGCAAGGCAATACAACCATTGGTTTCATTTTCTCCATGACAAGAAAAAAAAACAGTTCATTCCTCTGCCCTAGAAATTCAGAGACTTTGTGTGTAGAAACATCAACAAGATTGATGAGTTTGCCGCCCATTTCAAGAAATAGAACCTAACGTACGTTGAAAGGCTAAAAGGGTTCGAACCTAATGGATTTTTTCGAGAACATTTACTGGCTGTTGTCTTTAACACCTCTTTTATCCATAGAGACCTGACCCAAGACAAGGATAGTGTCGACAACAATCGTGCTTCTGTTGATTGCGATGCAGAGACATTGCAAAGCACGACTGAATTGTATAGACAACATGGAAAAGTATCTGGTGAGAAGAGTACCCAGTCCCCTGCCAACACTCCCAAGAGCACGACATCACAGAGCATCACTTCGACGGTCCACCACAGTAATAAAGAAACCCATAAATCTTCAAACGGAGGACGATATAAGAACCCTCCTCACATAAATATTGATAGTTCTCACAAAATTCCACTGGCGAAGAAGAGAAAAAACAATGCAAGGCAGGCAGAGGAAGCTGAAATACAAAGTGGAAAACTACAACTTGAAATTGAAACTGAGCACATGTAGAAAATTGGGTCGTCCACAATGGAAATATATGAGACGAATTTTTTTACGTAGATGAATCCTTCGTAATCCAGAGCGCTATTTTTGACAACCAATCTAAAAGTGTGGTCATTGAAAAGAAAGATGTAACAAATAGGAAAGACAAATCTCGCACAGAGATTAACTTTAGGGAAATACGATCGTCCCAAATCTCCTCATTTCACCAGGTAACGAGTGAAATTCTTTGTGATTCCATTGGAGGAATTGAGACAGAAAATGCCAACCTGAAAGTCCGCCTCAAC
The DNA here is from genome assembly GCA_009831015.1 of Picea engelmannii. NCBI lineage: Eukaryota > Viridiplantae > Streptophyta > Pinopsida > Pinales > Pinaceae > Picea > Picea engelmannii. Next base: position 73,714 of record ML778792.1, read on the forward strand.
AAATATGAGTAGGCTTTCATTGCAACCCCATAATTTGCCAATCCTTTGGAAAAAATCATGCCTTCTACCACTGCAGGCAAGATGAAAGAATCCTCTACCTTCCTTGCATGCTCTAGAGCCCTTGTAGAGAATAACATCAACAAAAGAATGCAACTACTTATTGAAGCCTGGGAAACATTGAAAAATTTAGTTTCCTTTGAAAATAAGGCCAATGATTTCCTGCAACATTTGGAGGCGAATTTAAGAAATGAACAACATTTCCGTGATCATCTACTAGCCCCTTTTGCCAACTATGCCATCAACACATCGGAACTAAAAAGAAGACAAGAGAAACACCCCTCCCGAAAGCGGACCAAAAAAGTAAAATCATGGTGGCAAAAGAAAGTTGACAACATGGAGCTCATTGTCAAATCATGTAAACAAGTCATAATAGAAAAGGAAGATTTATTCACAAGCCTGTTGCAGATGGACTTAGCCATAACTACCAACCAGGTTCAAGATCCAAACTTAATTCTCAAATCCTTGTCAATCACCAAAGAAGCCTTCCAGGAACAAATTTATATTTTAAAGGGGTTGTCTTTCGAAAAGTTTTATGGCATAGTTGAACATCGTCTAGATGAACACGAGCGCTAGGTACTGGACTATGTGACACACAATGAAGAAATTGAATAGAGTTTGCATAATATTTCAATGGATCTAAGGAAATTAGAAAAAGACCTTTATGACATAGAAATCTGGGATGAAATCAACACAACCCCCATGAAAAGACACATCGAAGAATGGTTCCAACAGAGATTGAACAACCTCGTCCAAGAAGGGAAACAACTGATCAACAAGACTCCACTAACCATCGACGACAACAACAAAAACGCATCGGCTTCATAGTAAGTCTATACTAGCATCTTGTTTTCTTTAGCAATCCACTTTAAGTCTATGTTGTCATCTTGTTTTCTTTATCAATCGACTTATGACCTCTTTAAATAGAAAACTATAACCAAAGACTCATAACTTCCAATTTCTTCTTTTCAGGTCTTCCTCTCTACCGTCGCACACTTCTTCTTTCGACATTCCTAATTCTTGTAATTATTTCTTTTTATGGTCCGCGGAAGCCCCAATCCCATTTTATACGAAAAACACATTTAAATTTCCAGAAACATGTAACAAACATTATTCATTTTTGATAAATTCTAAAGAAAACTGATTTGATAATGCCTTTATTGTATATTAAATTTTGGGTTTCCAAGAACCTTTCTTGTTTTTCTTGTGTCCTATTGTATGCTAATTTTTTTTTTCTTGAACGACGTTGTTACTATTCTATTGTATACTAACTCTTTGGGTGTCCAGTAACCTATACTTTGATATATTTCGATTTCTCTTCTGTACAGAACCCTTCTATGTAACAAACGCTATTACTATTCTATTGTATGATTTTAAATGTTGATGTAATTTCCAGAGATATGTAATAGACATTATATACTTTATAATAAGTTTCTATAGTTTGCAAGTCCTCTTCTCAGTTTGTATGTCGCGGAAATCTAGGTGCTATTTCTAGGGCACGAAACAACATAGGCCCATTTTTGAGCCCACCAGCTTGAGAACCCGCAATCCAAAAACTGCCTAAGTATGGAATGAGGGCTTCGTGCATGCTCTATAAAATGTGTGCAAAGAAAACTAATTTGGCAATACTATATTTTTTTTGTCCAAGAAAAGACTTAGTTTTAAAGAAAACAAAATGTAACACACATTATTACTATTCTATTATATGCTTTTAAATGTTCATGTAATTTCCACAGATATGTAACAAACATTATTAATATTTGGTAAATTTGTATAGTCCACAACTCCTTGTCTCATTTTGTATATCATGGAACTGTCAGTGCTATTTGTAGGGCACAAAACATCAGAGGCCCAATTTTGCGTCCGCCAGCTCGAGAACCCACGATCCAAAAGCTGGCTAAGTATCCAATGAGGGCTCCGTGCATGCTCTATAAAATCTCGTCCCCATACTTTATAAAAGTACAAATTTCGTATGTATAAAACTAAATATCTAATTTAGTAAAGGTACATATTTCGTATGTATAATTTATTAATTTCTGATAAATTTCTATAGTCCGCAACTTCACTTCTCAATTTTTGTATCACAGAGAACATCATAGGCCCAATTTTGAGCCCAACAACCCGCGATCCATTATAAAAGTACATATTTTGTATGTATAAAACTAAATATCTACTTTATAAAATCACATTTTTGGTATGTATAGTTTATGCTCTAGAGGAACCTATAATTTCATAAATTTCAATTTCTTTTGTGTCTAGGAACCCTTGTTTTAAAGATAACTAATTCGGTAATGCTCAATTTTTTGTGTCCAACAACCTTTCAAATGTTGATAATTTTTTATATTTTTCAGGAAGAACTAATTCGGGAATATTATGTTTTGCATGCAAGCCACACGTATTTCAACTTTCTAGCCACGTGTCTATACTAGGTCACATTTACTCACATCCCAACCTAGCAAGGACTACATTTCCATGCAACACTTGTTTGAATATGACCTACCTAACTTCTCTAAATTACTAATATATTGTCTATGTTCACCACAAACGTTGCCTCTTTTACAGCAAATAGTATACTATTGCACCTACTAAAATGTAGGAGTCAATGCCACAGAAATGGTAATAATGAGTTTCATTTGAAGCACTAAGATGTGGGACTTGATTCAAGTGAGATGGTAATCATAAGTTTCATTTAGAGCACTTGTTGGAAAATGCCACACAAGGCGTTAAAAAGGATACTAAATAAACTATTTGTAAAATAGTTTATCATTTTTTGGTACTGCGGCAAAGAAATGTGTTATGAATATATACAATGTCATCGAGGACAACCCATTTTTTTAACCATCTCTCTCATTTTTAAAAGATAAATGTTTAGTGGAAAAATAATAAATATTCTCCCATATGAAACCCTACGAGTGAACACTTTTCATACCTATTTGGCATATTTTATTTTCATGTGGGAACTTTTTTACACGATTTAATAATTACATGAAATTAAACTAATTACATGCAATTTCTATTATTCATAAATCAATTACAAATTCCATTCGTAGATATTGGTATTAGTACAAGGTTCAAGTTTAACATAATTTGATATTTTAACAAGTGTTGCATGGTAGTGTAGTCCCTGCCAGGTTGGAATGAGAATAAATGCACTGCTATGGTGGGATCGAGGGAGAAATAGAAGCCCGAAGTAGCGGACATGTGGGAAACAACTTGAAGTATAGGTGGTATCCATGCATAAAATGACTCATGCCAGTGTGTCACATGCCAGCCATAAGACATCGGGCTAGTAGATAGCCCGGGGAGAATGTCACTATGGAAGTCAGACCAGAGCCCCGAAGAACCGGAGTCCTGAATTCCCGAATTAGTTAATCATAATATTATATTAATATGGGGCTAATATGAAGATATTCTTGCAGATTAATCTGTTAGCACCGAAACGACAACCTAACGAGGATGCCAATCCTACTGTGTTTTTTATAGATGTGATACTCCTGTTTAAAGTTTTTCCTGGGGTGTGTATAGTTCAAATATGGGACTTAGAAAATTTCCGTCGTAATGACTTGAAGCAATAAACAAGGATAGTAGTAGTTTTTTTTTTGAAATAAAGGTTCCTGGAAGAAAGGACCAGGAATCACACACATAAAACATTCAAATTTAATAAACACAATTTCCTGACATCCAGCATAGTTGAAGATAAAAATTTCTCAGCACATAAAAATAAAAGAAGATGATCGATATGCATAAAGAGAACTAATTTAGCATTCCGAAAACAGGCCCATAAGGTATCATCGAGATTATTCCCGAAGCAGTTTTCTTTGAAATTCATCAAAAATTAATAATGTCTATTGCATATTTATGGAAATTTAAATGCATTTGTCATATAGATTGGGATTGGGGCTCCCACGAACCATAAAAGAAATAAGTACAAGAAATAGGACTGTAGAAAGAAGAAGTAGGCGACGGTAAAGAGGAAGACCTGAAAAGAAGAAATTGGAAGTTATCAGTCTTTGGTTAGATATTTCTATTTAAAGAGGTGGAATAACTGGATTGATAAAGAAAGCAAGATGTGATCAATATAGACTTAATATGATGGTATCTATTTCTCCCTTTGTTATTTGCTTGTTGATGCCTTTTTATTGCTCTCGTTGACGACCACTGGAATCGTGTCAACCGGTTGTTTCCCTTCGTCTGTGAGCTTGCCGATTCTCCTTTGGAGCCATTCTTCAATGTAGCTTCTCATGGGGGCCACGTTGATTTCATCCCAGATTTTTATGTTGAAAATATCATTTTCTAATTTCCTTAGATCGATAGAAATACTATGCAGAGCCTGTTCAATTTCTTCATTGTGTACTGAATAGTCCACTAGCCAGTTGTCCACGTTATCTTCACCATATTCAATGATGCCCTAAAAAGTTTCTAAAGACAACCCATTTAAAATATCAACTTGTTCATTGAAGGCTTGCTTGGTTAAGGACAAGGAGTTGAGGATTAATTTTGGGTATTGAAGTTCGTTGGTACTTCCGTCTAAGTCTATTTCGGTCAAGTTTCTGAATAATTCTTCTTTCTCTGATATGGCTTGTTCACATGATTCGACAATGAGATGTAGGTTCTTAACTTTCTCTTTCCAACATGCTTTCAATTGTTTGATCCGGTTTGGGGAGGGGAGATCTTCTTGTCTTCTTCTCAGATATGAGATGTTGATGACATGGTTTCCAAAAGGGATCATCGTCTCTAGATAGAAACATTCTTCACTTTTAAAATCCTCCTCCAAATGTTTGTGCAAAGCATGTTCCTTTGTTTGAAAGGAAGGTATATTTTGTGATGTTTCCCAGGCTTCAGTAAGTAGCTCCATTATTTTCTTGATATTCTTCTCCACATAGCCTCTACAAGATGTGAGGAGGCTAGAGGATCCTTTTAACTTGGTTGCAGGGGTGGCAGGCATGGTTTTTGCTAAAGGAATGGAAAACAATGGGGTAGGAATCAAATCTTCCTCCAATTCCTTGATTCGGTCATTTAGTCCGGCATTCTCCACTTCAATTCCTCCAATGGAATCATCAAGAGAATCTGCGGTTTCTCAGTGAAGTCAGGAGATTTGGGACGACTCGATGTTCCTAAGGTTAATATCTAAATGGGATTTCCCTTTCTTATTTGTTACATCTCTCTTTTCAATAATTAAATTTTTAGTTTGGCTATAAAAAGTAATGCTCTCAAATACGAAGGATTCATCTTCGTAAAAAATGTCAGTCTTAGCTATTTCCATTGTGTAACTATGGTGCATCGTGTCCATGGGCTGATCAACTTTGCAAAACACATCATCCACAACACTCTCAAGCTGCATGTTCTCACTTTGAGTTTAGGGCTCTTTCGCTTGCCCTCCAACATTTTTTCTCTTCTTCGTCATGGGAAGCTTGTGAGAACTATCAATTTTTCCGTGAGGAGGCTTCTTATATCCTCCTCTGTTTGAAGAATTTTGGGTTGCTTTCTTACTGGGGTGGGTCATTGGAGAAATGATCTGTGATGACGTGCTCTTGGGAGTGCTAGCCGGGGACTGGACACTCTTCTCACCAGAGTCTTTTCCTTGTTGTTTGTACAATTCAATTGTGCTTCACAATGTCTCTACGTCACCATCCCTAAGAGCAGGAGTGTTTTCATCATTTTCTCTGTCTTCGTTCAGGCATGTATGGATAAAATACATGATAAATCCAACTGCTAGTAAATGTTCTAGAAAAATGCCATTAGGGTCGAACCCTCTTAACCTTTGAACATATCTTAGGGTCAAGTTGTTGAAGAACTCATCAATCTTGTTGACGTTCCTAAACACGAAGTCCCCAACTTTCCAAGGAAGAGGAATAAACTGCTTTTTTCTCTATCCATGGAAATAATGCAACCAATAGTTGTATTGCCTTGCTATTTCTGTAACAAACATCTTGTCCATGATGTGACATGGAAGGAAAGCATGATTTTCCTTAGAGACAAAAATCATTATTACACTATAATTTCCATTTGTTCAAGTGTCCCCTTCCTATCCAAAATCTTGGTTTCCTGGTCAGACATTCGGGAATCATCCTTTCCTAATAATAAATCTTTGAAAACCGAGAGAAAGTCATTAAGAACCTCATAAGAGAAATGGGAGGCCCTGTGCCTCCACAAGGCCTGGTACTAGAATGTCATTGGGTCGAAATCATAGTTTATCTTCTTGGATAGAGACAGTTTTGGAAACTGACAACAATGCACTATCATGAAAACCAAGTAGGATGACATACACAATTTATTCTATTTTTTGAATCGTGACAATTGAGAACAAATTTCAATGGAAATTATCTTCCTCCAATAAAAATTGATTGTTCCTTGACTGTGAAATAAAAAGTATAAAGAACCATGTGAGAAATGCTTGTCATGGATTCTTGTCTCGTTATTCTTGTAAAAAACCAGACAATTTCCCGAAATGGATTTCTAAAGGAACTGACTTGCAACTTTGTGATATATTCAGGAACTATTGTCGGGTCTTCTAGGAACTCGTGTAAGAGGTCCAACCCGTTATCATGTCTTTTTAGGAAATGCTTGCAGTTTTGTCCTCTGAAGGTCAATGTTGGATCTGACAATCGTAAAATATTGTGGAAGACCTGAGGTGACAAGGAAACAAGAGAATGGTCACGTAGTGGAATAATTATTTGGCTTGAAATATATTTTTCGGCACACCAAGAGTCCACCTCCTTACAGTAAAAAAATTCAGGGACACAGGCTGCACGAGCAATTCCAGAGGTCCAAATCACTTCATTATGGGCAGAACGATATGAATAGTAAGAGTATGCCTTGGACCACTAGAAGTTCTGGTCCTCATGCCTAAAGATATTCACTATATCTCCACAGAAATGCTATCGAGTTGCTTCCATAAGTTTACGAGAATGTTCATTTTCTCCAAACGATGTTTGAAATGAAGAGTTGGAAGGGATAATATAACCCTTTGCAAATCTTGGTGCAATGTGTGTGAATGGGAGATCTCCTCGAGCCTTTCGCTCATTAATGACAATCTCAATGGCTATTGCATGATGCATTGTTGGCATTAAAGACTAGTAATTGCATACTTAGAAGTGCGAATATGGTGGGTACGATGAAGATAAATTAAGTATTGGAGATTTCATGAATGCACCAATGTGACGACCCATGAAAGACATTCCATGTTGTTTGAGATGAACAATCGGAAGGGATAATATAAATCTCCGCACATCTTGGTTTAATGCGTATTAATGGGAGATCTCCTCAAGTGTTTCACTCATTAATGACAATGTTTACGGTTCTTGCATGACGTGCTATTAGCATCAAAGCTTACTAATTTCATATTTATAAAGAAGTACGAAGGTGGCAGGGACGAGAAAGAGCAATTAAGGAATGGATAATTATTGAAAGTGGTCGACCGAGATTCAAAATAGGGTTACAAGGTATAACCATGAGAGGTGAGGGCCCGAGGGTCAAATTGTATATCTCAGAAGTTTTGAGTACAAAACGCATAACATGGAAGAGGGAATGATGGGACAGTCCAGAGGTCAATTTGTATATCGTAGAACTCTGGGTACTATTTGCAGGCCACAAAACATTGGAAGCGTAATCATGAGGTCGTCTATCTAGGAACCAACAATCAAAAAAGTGGCTAAGTATGGAATAGGGAAATGGTAGGCCAGACTCGTTTTTGCTAATATATTGAAATTTGTAATAGATATACCATTACCTGGCAAGCTCTTTTTTGCATGTTTCTGAGCAAGTTGTGTAGAGATAGTCAATATGACTATCTCATTGAGCCTTTTTCTTATTAGATATGGTCTGTACGGTTGTTGCATGATGAACTATTAAAATTAAACCTTGGTCATTGCATTATTTGAAATAATTTTGAAGGTGGCGGGCACATGAAACAGTAACTAGGAATTGGAGATTTCATGAACCCACTAACCAAAGGATCCGCGAAAGATATTCCAAGAAAGGGGAAAGTATGGAAAGTGGTCAGACAAACGTCAAACTAGGGTGAAAATGGTTCCCCAAGAGATGTGATGCCCCAACGGTCAAATTGTATGTCTCATAACTTTTGAGAAAAAAATGTGTAACACGGAAGAGGGGATGATGTGGGAGTTTGATAGTCAATTTGTATATCATGGAAGTCTGAGAGATCTCCTCAAGCCTTTTTCTCATTAATGGAAATATTTATGGTTCCTACATGATGAATTGTTAGCAATAAATCTTATTAATTGCATATCCAGAAAGAAGTACGAAGGTGGCGGGGACAAGGGACAACAATTAAGGAATGGGTAATTATCGAAAGCGATCAGCTGGGATTCAAAATAGGGTTATAAGATATAACCAATAGAGGTGAGGGCTTGAGGGTCAAATTGTATGTCTCGGAAGTGTTGACTGCAAAACACATAACAAGGAAGAGGGCATGATGGGGCAATCCAGCGGAAAAATTGTATATCGCGGAACTTTGGGTACTATTTGCAAGTCGCAGAAAATTGGAAACACAATATTGAGCCCGCCAGTCTGGGAACCCGAAATCAAAAAATTGTTTAAGTATGGTATAGGGAAACGGTAGGCCGGACTCAATTTCGCTAATATATTGAAATTTGTATTAGATATCTCATTACCTGGCAAGATCTTTTCTACATGTTTCTGCACAAGTTGTGTAGGGATAGTCAGTGTGACTGTCTCCTCAAGCCTTTTTCTTATTAATGAAGATATTTACATTTGTTGCATGATGAATTGATAGCATTAAACTTTTGTTGTTGCATATTTGGAAAGAATTACAAAGGTGGAAGACACAGGAAACAATGACTAGGAATTGGATATTTCGTGAACCCGCCAACCTGAGGATCCAAAATAGGGTGACAAGGGTTCCTCAAAAGATGTGAGGCCTCGACGGTCAAATTGTATGGATAATAAATTTTTAATGCATAATGTGTAACATAGAAGAGGGGACGATGTGGGTGTCCAACAATTAATTTGTATATCGCAGAGGTCCGGGTGTTGTTTGTAGGTCACAGAACAATGGAAGTGCAATATAGAGGCCAAAATAATTAATGTGCATTGGGAAGGGCATGAATTTTGCGGGGATTGAAGGGAGCAATAAATGCTTTGTGAACTGGGGTAGAGTGAAGCTTGTGATTTGGAGGATCCCGGGGTGGAATTGTAGATCACAAATTTTTTTGGTGTAAGATGTATATCATGAAACATGGGGAAAAAATTGGGTAAGTATGGAAAGGAACAACGGTCATTCAAAGTACCATAAATGGTGGTTTAATGTGTGTTAATGGGAGATTTCCTTGAGGTTTTTTTTGTTAATGCCAATTGTTTCGTACCAGTGTCTTGAGTTGTGACTAGTAAGACCATAATTAATGTGCATTGGGAAGGGTGCAAAGGTGGTGGGGATGGAAGGTAGTGATAGATGCTTTGAAACTTTTGTGAACGTGGGTAGAGTGAATCTTGCGAATTCGAGGAGTCCGGGGTGGAATTGTAGATCACGAAAGTTTTAGCTGCAAGATGTATATCATGGAATAAGTTGTAGGAGAGTTCAATAACACCGACCCTGGAAACCACGACCATAAAATTGGCTAAGTATGGAAAGGAAAGATGATCGGTCATAATCGTGATGTGAGGATATAGATGGAGATGAAGATCTATCAATCTTCCAACCCAATAACCCATGATCATAGAAAGGCGACTAAGTATATAACCAGAAAGGAATAATAGAGGGGAACAAGAAAAGGGAAAAAAGGGTAAGTATCTCATAGAACAACATCTACTGGTTTTTTATTAATGCCAATTTTTTCGAACCTCTGGTGAGTTCTCACTTGTAAAATCATAAATTGCAGATCACAAAAATTTTTGGTGTAAGATGTATATGAAAGAACAGGGGGTATAAGAGGTCGATAGCGCTAACCCAAGACCCAGTGGTCAAATAATTGGTTAAGTATTGAAAGGGACGGTGGTCGGTCGGGCTCATGATGTGAAGATATAGATGAAGATGAGCATCTGCCAATCTTCCAACCCGGGAAGTCATGATCATAGAAATGCGGCTAAGTATAGAACCAAAAAGGGATAATAGAGGGGAAGAAGAAAAGGGGAAAACGGGTAAGTATAGAGGAGGGAAAAGAAAGGGAGAAACATACATTTAGTCTCAGCTATGTAATATACTTGGAGGTCAACAAATACAAATTCAAGTTTAAAGAGAATTTATTTATATTTATTCCAATAATATTCATATTAATATAACTTAATAGATTATTTGTGGTCCAAATGTAAACCATCTTCCAATTTGTAGAGTGTTTTTCGGCTCACAAATTTCATTCAAACCCATAAGCAATAGAAACAAATATATATATATATATATATATATATGATGTAACATTTTTTTATATGCAAGGATATTCTCAAATAGAAGAAGTTGTAATATATGCACAATATTGAACAGGAACATGACGTCAACACCTGAGTTTCCATATTGAAATAGAGTCATTAATAGACTCTATTTACAGGGCCCTGAAGAATGAAAGTAGTATGGGTCCACCAATTGTTTTCTTAAGTATAGGGTGGGCACCACAAAACTATGTCCTATTACAAATTATTCTTCCATGTAAAATGTAAGGAGCGAATAGAGTAGCTTTTATTTAAATCGAAGTGTTGGGAAGGGGGGAAAAATTGTCATGTATGTTTAACTACAGATCAATGAGCGTCTTAAATTCTTGTAGAAAGAGGATGAATTCATCTATCAATAGCTGTACAGGAAAATGAGTCAATTTAAAAAAAAAATACAAGTATATATATATATATATATATTAAACATTGGAAAACACCATACAAAAACCTCAAATATTTTATATTAAGATAAACTGGGTTACAAAATACAACTGAGATTATTTCCCAAAATAGATCTCTTGAAATAGTTCAACACATATTCTCTGAAATTTAAATGTGTTTTACATAATGACTGCGATTGGGGATCCCATAGACCAAAAAACAAAATATGTACAAGAATCAAACCTGTAGATAGTCTTTTATAGATTTCAACTTGATCATCAAATGCTTTCCTAGTTAAAAACAACGAGTTGAATATCAATTTCGGGTCTTGGAATTCATGGGTGCTTCCAGCTAGATCTATCCCAACTTCTTGAATAGTTTTCCTCTTCTAGATATGGCCTTCCTACATTTTCTTTTTATTCAACATTCCATACTTTGCTAAGTGTTAATTTCCCTCCATCATCGAAAAATTGGGGTTTAAGGTTCCCTCCTTGTAATATTCTTGGTCATCCACATTTGAGACAACTTAGAGATGTGATTCAGACCCAATTCAAAGAAGAGGGAGTGGTTTTATGTGACATCATCTTTGGGGGAAAAACATTATGTTAGCCAATAGAAGTTGAGACAAGAAATTCAAGTATCTTGTGACTGGTATTCTCCTTGTATTCAATCGTTTGTTTGGTTGAAAGGCCTTCCTGAAGATTTGTATGTTGAATTTCTTTGTTTCATTGTTGTAAACTGGAAGGGACATTCAAGTCACCAGTGAAATGCTCCTTTGTTGAAGTATATAGCTTCTTCCAACAACACGGATTTGGCAAGTGTATCAAATGCTGCAGATCACACCAGAATATATCTTTCATCACAGGAGTGGAAAATATTTTGGCTCACAAAATGGTCTGGAATATTCGAAAGTGATGCCAAATATTACTCCTTGCCCGAATATACTGAGAAGGGAATTATAAAATTGGATCCTCATGAAGGTGAGAAATTGTATGAGTGGTTGAATCAACATTCTAAAATTACAGAACCTTCTATCTCAAAGTTGTAACAGACTTGACAGACAACCAACTTCTATCTCAAATTTTGTTGAGAGGCCTCTAGATGTAGTAACAGACTTGACATAAAATAAAATTTTGATCACTACTAGTACTAATGTCAAGTGTATCAAGTCGTCACCCCAGGCTCTAGGTAGCTTCAACTTCAGGAATCCACACTGGCGGTGACTCCAGGCTCTAGATAGCTTCAACTTCAGACATTGACACTGGTGGTGGAAATGGGAAGAGTGCCATCGACTGTAGGGCGGTAATATAGTGAACAAGTAGGTCTGTCATTGTCAAAGCACTTAGACTGCATGGTTTTCAGACCTACAAACATAATCGAATTTAGTGTTTCTTTGTCATGACAATTACAATGTTGTTGTGAATCCAGAAATATTTGGATATTGGGTGTCATGTGCGATGATGACCTCGACATCAGGTTCATGTTAGACATTTACTATCTGGACATTGCAGTGTTAATGTGATTTCCATAGTCGATGATAGGTCGATTGCATTTCCACAAGCAATATTAATTGTGTAATCAATTAACATCCTTGAAGGACATGAATCCAAAATAATGCCTGAAACTTTTCGACCAGTCATGTGTTAAAAAATACATTATTTTATATTTTAAAAAATAAGAAATTGTATTTTCTATGTCTAACATTATTTTGCACACATAAACATTTTTAAGTTAATCGAAATTAATATATAGTCAACTCATATCCCCAGAAGTGATCAAAATCCCTAGAGCTAGTTTATTTCCATCATGTTGGTTGGGATAGAAGGATCCACCACCAGGATAAAGAAACAAGGTAGCAATAAAATCACCTGTGCAAACACAAGCTGGGGATGGAAGCACTCTACAACTAGGAAGGGACTATGTGCTTATTGACCTATGATCTTGATGAACAACTCGAGAGATGCTTGGGGCGAGGCCATGGAGATTTATTTGAACCAGACAAGTCAATACTTCAAGAATTGAACAACTTCCATTTTTTTCAAATATCGGATCTACTGCAACAGAAGAAATGCATTCTCCTTATTCAAAGCATGGGAAACAACAAGAAGATTGATATTCGGTTGAAATAGCTCTAGAATATATACTACATCAAGGTATCTTATAAATCATGAAACAAAATCATTACATGAAGGTGGTAGTAAAAGGTGATCTTCAGAAACCAAATCATTACCTGAATACGTCAAACTTCCTGCAAAAGGTGGTAGTATAAATTAATCTTCAGAAAGTGTTGAAAAGTCCATAGTCCAAAATTCCTTCCCATTAAATTTTCCCAGTTACTTGTCGATGTAGGCATCAGAAACTTTTGAGAGCCTCGTTCCCTGATTATATACCCACCTTCAACTACGAGAATAATATTCTTGCAAAGAGAGTCAAGCTCTTCGACCTAGATGCAATTATATGCATAGGAATAGTGAAAAAAATCTGTAGTAGTGATAGAAAGTTGATTGTATGTGGAGTCTATTACTACATCTAGAGGTTAGTGAACAAACTTTGAAAAAGAAGCTGACTTTCTGTCAAGTCTGTTACCACACCCAAAAGTCTCTCAACAAACTTTGACATAGAAACTTCTGTAATTTTAGGATGTTGATTCAACCACTCATACAGTTTCTCACATTCGTGAGGATCCAATTTATAATTTCCTTCTAAGTATATTCGTGCATGGACTAATATTTAGCATCACTTCCAAATATTCCATACCATTTTGTAAGCTATGATATGTGTGACTCCTCTGACGAAAGATAAATTCTGGTGTGGTCTACATGATTTGTTACACTTGCCAAATATGTGTTGTTGGAAGAAGCTATATACTTCAACAAAGGAGCATTTTGCAGGTGACTTGAAAGTCCCTTCCAATTTCTAGTAACAAAACAAATAAGTTCAACATACAAATATTTAGGCAGGCTTTTCAACCATCCAAAGGATCAAATACAAGGAGAATACCAATCATAATATACTTGGATTTTTTTTGTCCAAGTTTTTGTTGGATAACAAAAACAATTTCACTCAAAGATGACGTCACATAAAACCATTCCCTCATATTTCAATTGGGATTGAATGGCATCTCTAAGTTGTCTCACATGTGGATGACCAAAAACATTACAAGGAAGGCACCTTAAAGCCCATTTTTTTGATGATAGAGGGAAAAGAAAATAAGTATTTAAAATGAATGCTGGAGGATGATAATATAATATTTCTTAAATCTTGGTTTAATGCGTTTTAATGAGAGATGTCCTCAACATTTTATCCTATTAATGCCAATATTTTTGAATATGTGTGGTGAGTTGTCATTAATAAAGGCATGATTAATGTGCATTGGGAAGGGTGTGGAAAATGCTTTGGAATTTTTGTGAACCTGGAAGCTCGAGAAACCATGAATCTATGACAACAGGAGGTGAAGAATCGACTAAGTATGGAAAGGCGGGGAAAAATTCCTTTAAAAAAATAAATTCAGAAACAATTTTTCTGAGTTCAAGATACATTAAAAAAAAAGTTCATATTCCATAATATTGACCTATGCCAATCCGATACCAAGCGACTGGAGTGCATCTGGGGTGCCTATGAGAAAAGCTAATGCTTTGATGAAGAATTGCTTGTATTGCAACATGTGACAATAATTGTGTCCTAATATTATTTAAAATGAACATTGGGGGATGACAATACAATCTCCCATATATCTTTCTTCAATGCATTTTAATCGAAGATGTCCTCGAGATTTTCAGTTATTAATGCCAATCTTTTCGAACCTGTGTGGTGAATTGTCACAAATTAAAAGCATAAGTAATTTGCATTGGGAAGTGTGCAAAGGTAGAGGGGATGGATGGGAGTGATAAATGCTTTCAAAATTTTCTAAACCCAGAAGTCCGCGAACACGCGAATCTGAGACAACAAGAGGTGAATAATCGACTAAGTAAGGAAAGGCGGGGCGATCAGAAGGATGAGGAAAGACTCATCATAGGTAGAGTGAAGTTTGCGAGTTTGAGGAGTCCGGGTTCAAATTGTATATCACATAAGTTTTGGGTGCACAATGTATATCTCGAAACAAGGGGCATGAGAGTTCGATAGCTCCAATTCCGGAACTCGCAGCCATAAACATTAACTATGGGAAAAACATTCTCTTCTATGGAATATAACTGGACCTCGACAAACTCAAGTTCAAGTACAAAGATAATTTTTCTATAGTTATTCAAATACCAGTCATATTATTTTATTTTAATAGTATTTTTGTGGCCCAAATCTAAAGCATGTTCCAATTTGAAGGGTGTTTTCGGCTCACAAAGTTTGTTGAAACACATAGGCAATAGAGAAAATATGAGTTAACATTTCCATATGCAGACATATTCTCAAATATGACAACCTGTAATATATGCATAGTATTGAAGAGGGACATGACGTCAACACCTTTATGGATGACACCTTTGTGGATGATAGCGGGCTAGCACAATATTGCATTCTTACTATGATGATGCCTTAAAAAAACTAAAATAACCAACGTTTTTTTCCAATTCAAAATGGACACAAAAAAATCATCAGATCCCATAATATTAGCCCATTAATGTGTTTTAATGGGAGATGTCCTTGAGATTTCCAGTTATTGATGCCAATATTTTCGAACCTGCGTGGTGAGTTTTCACTAGTAAAAGAACAATTAATGTGTGTTGGGAAGTGCGGAAGGTGGCGAGGATGGAGGGGAGCTAAAAATGCTTTCAAACTATTTTGAACCCGCGAAAATTTGAAGACTTGACTAAGTATGGAAAGGTAGGTCGGTCAGACATAGTCATTGTAGGTAGAGTCAGACTTGCGAGTTCGAGGAGTTCGGGGTTGAATTTTTTATCACCGAATTTTTGGGTGCAAGATGTATACCCCGAACACGGGGCATGAGAGCTCGATAGCGCCTACCCGCGAACCTGCGGCCATAAAACTGGAAAAGTATGCAAAAAAACGATGGTTGGTCGGACTCGTGATGTGAAGATATAGATGGATATGAGGATTTTTCAGTTCGCCACCTTGGGAACTTGCGAGCATAGAAACATGACTAAGTATAGAACCAAAAATGAATAATAGAGGGGAAGAAGAAAAGGGAAAAAAACGGGTAAGTATAGAAGATGAAAAAGAAAGGGAGAAAATAAATTTATCCCTCACACAACAACACTTAGTCTAATAATTATGAAGCCATAGAAACACATTAACTATGGGAAAAACATTCTCAGCTATGAAATATAGTTGGAGCTCGACAAACTCTGGTTCATGTCCAAAGAGATGTTGTTTATATCTATTTCAATATTTTTCATATTATTTTATTTTAATAGTATTTTTGGTGGCCCAACTGTAAAACCATGTTCCAATTTGTGTTTCTCAAGTGGAGATGTGTTTGTGAAGACACATTTCCTTGAACCATAGTCTAGGGGCAGGGAAAATGCAACGTTGACTGTTTGTTGAGCAGAGATTTGTTGAAGATTAAGCAATGTATTTCCAAGTGCACGTATCATTTGCATAGTATCAATATGATTTATTTCATGTTCTTTGTGTATTCTTCTGAATGCACTTGTCATAGATTTTTCAAACTTTTCCATGTACGAGGTACAATATGATGGTGTGGCATATGCATTGAGGACATACTGTGCGTCTATATTTGCATTCCACATAATTGGTTGGTACTTGGAGAAACTATTGTTCCATATATGTAAAAGTTTTCGTTTAAGGAAAATTGTTGGTTGTTTAAGTGTAGATTGTATGCATTGGATATACTCAACTTCTGTTAGATTTAGCTCTGCTAAGAATTCTTGGAAGCTCATTAAGTCATCAAAGTCTCCTTATTCTAGAAAAGTCAACAAAGATTTAGATTTCTCGATGAGAACATTATCCTCCAAACTAAGTGGCTCTACGATTCTTCTTGTTATCATTAGAGGCACAGGGAAGTTTTATATGAAATGTGATTTTGTTTCGTTTTTTACAGCTTCGTTTATGATAATGTCTATGAACTTTGGCAAGCCCTCGATTCAAATGATCTGTGTTGCATGTCATGTATTTGTCCAGAAACTTCTCAATCTATGAGATGTTGTCATTTCCATAGACTGGTGCACCCTCTATCCACAACAGTGTGTGGCCATGCCCACTCCCTCTATTCTATAATTCGATCACAAAATAGTAGCCCGATAGTAGCCACAAAACAGTGCCTCATCAATTCACTCACATGTTTGTTGTTTGTTGCTTGCTCTTGTTTGCTTCAACTTTGCAAGGTTGAAGTCCTGCATCCGCATTTGGCCTTGTTGTTGCACTTTGCACTATTGGGATCCTGCATTTTCCTGGGGTCGAATTGTAGATCACTGAATTTTTGGGTGCAATATGTATACCCCAAACACGAGGCATGAGAGTTCGATGGCACCTACCCACGAACTCGCGACCATAAAATTGGCTAAGTATGCAAATGAACGACGGCCAGTCGGACTCGTGATGTGAAGATATAGATGAAGATGGGGATTTGTCAGTTCACCACCTCGAGAACCTGCGAGCATAGAAACACGACTAAGTATAGAACCAAAAACAAATATTAGAGGGGAAGAAGAAAAGGGTAAAACAGGGAAGTATAGAAGAGGAAAAAGAAAGGCAGAAAAGAAATTTATCCCTCAAACAACAACACTTAATCTGATAATTATGAAGCCATAGAAACACATTAACTATGGGAAAAACAATCTTAGCTATGAAATATAGTTGGAGCTCGACAAACTCTAGTTCAAGTCCAAAGAGATGTTGTTTATATCTATTTCAAGATTTTTCATATTATTTTATTTTAATAATATTTTTGGTGGCCCAACTGTAAAACCATGTTCCAATTTGCGTTTCTCAAGTAGAGATGTGTTTGTGAAGACACATTTTCTTGAACCACAATCCAGGGGTAGGGAAAGTGCAACGTCGACTTTTTGTTGAGCAGAGATTTGTTGAAGATTAAACAATGTATTTCCAAGTGCACGTATCGTTTGCATAGTATCAATATGATTTGTTTCATGTTCTTTGCATATTCTTCTTATTGCACTTGTCATAGATTTGTCAACCTTTTCCATGTATTAGACACAATATGATGGTGTGGCAGATGCATTGAGGACATATTGTCCGTCTGTATTTGCATTCCACATAACGCACTGGTACTTGGAAAAATTGTTGTTCCATATATGTTAAATTTTCCGTTTAAGGAAAATTGTTGGTTGTTTAAGTGTATATTGTATGCATTGGATGTACTTAGCTTCTGTTAGCTCTGCTAAGAAGTTTTTAAATCTCATTAAGTCATCATAGTCTCCTTGTTCTAGAAATGAGAACAAAGATTTAGATTTCTCGATGAGAACATTGTCCTCCAAACTAATTGGCTCTATGATTCTTGTTGTTCTCATTGGCGACACAGGGAAGTTGTATATGAAATGTGCTTTTTTTCTTTTTTTATAGCTTGTATGATAAGGTCTATGAAATTTTTCAAGCCCTAGATCCAAATGATTTGTGTTGCATGTCATGTATTTGTCCAGAAACTGCTTAATCTATGAGATGTTCTCATTTCTATAGACTGGTGCACCATCTATCCACACCAGTGCCTGGCCATGCCCACTCCCTCTATTCTTGAATTCGGTCACAAAACTGTAGCCTGATAGTAGCCACAAAATAGTGCCTCATTAATTCACTCACCTGTTTGTTGTTTGTTGCTTGCTCTTGTTTGCTTCAACTTTGCAAGTTTGAAGTCCTGCGTCCAAAATTGGCCCTGTTGTTTCACTTTGCATGGCTTGGATTCTGCATCTGCCCACGGTAGAGTTGTAGATCATCGATTTTTTGGGTGTACGATGTATACCCCAAACACAGGGCATGAGATTTTGATAGCGCCTACCCATGACCCCGCGGCCATAAAATTGGCTAAGTATGCAAACGAACGACGGTCGATCGGACTCGTGATAGATATAGATGGAGATGAGGATTTGTTAGTTCTCCACCCTGGGAACTCATGAGCATATAAACATGACTAAGTATAGAACCATAAAAACATAATAGAGGGGAAGAAGAAAAGGGAAAAACATGTAAGTATAGAAGAGGAAAAAGAAAGGGAGAAAGGAACTTTATCCCTCACACAACAACACTTAGTCTGATAATTATGAAGCCATAGAAACACATTAACTATGGGAAAACATTCTCATCTATGAAATATAGTTGGAGCTCAACAAACTCTGGTTCAAGTCCAAAGAGATGTTGTTTATATCTATTTCAACATTTTTCATATTATTTTATTTTAATAGTGTTTTTGGTGGCCCAATTGTAAAACCATGTTCTAATTGGCATTTCTCAAGTGGAGATGTGTTTGTGAAGACACATTTCCTTGAACCATAGTCCAGGGGTAGGGAAAGTGCAACGTCGACTATTTGTTGAGCAGAGATTTGTTGAAGATTAAGCAATGTATTTCCAAGTCCAGGTATCATTTGCATAGTATAAATATGATTTCTTTCATGTTCTTTGCGTATTCTTTTGAATGAACTTGTCATAGATTTGTCAACCTTTTCCATGTACAAGGCACAATATGTTGGTGTGGCATATGCATTGAGAACATACTGTGCGTTTGTATTTGCATTCCACATAACTAGCTGGTACTTGGAGAAATTGTTGTTCCATATATGTAAAAGTTTTTGTTTAAGGAAAATTGTTGGTTGTTTAAGTGTAGATTGTATGCATTGGATGTACTCAACTTCTGTTAGATTTAGCTCTACCAAGAAGTCTTGGAAGCTCATTAAGTCATCAAATTCTCCTTGTTCTAGAAATGTGAACAAATATTTAGATTTCTTAATGAGAACATTGTCCTCCAAACTAATTGGATCTATGATTCTTGTTGTTCTCATTGGCGGCACACGGAAGTTGTATCTGAAATGTGATTTTTTTTCATTTTTTACAGCTTCTTGTATGATAATGTCTATGAATTTTGGCAAGCCATGGATCCAAATGATATGTGTTGCATGTCATGTATTTGTCCAGAAACTGCTCAATCTGTGAGATGTTGTCATTTCTGTAGACCCTTGCATCCTCTGTCCACAACAGTGTGTGGCCACGCGCACTCCCTCTATTTTGGAATTTTGTCACAAAAAAGTAGCCTGATAGTAGCCACAAAACAATGCCTCGTCAATTCACTCACATGTTTGTTGTTTGTTGCTTGCTCTTGTTTTCTTCAACTTTGAAAGGTTGAAGTATTGTATCCGCAATTGGCCCTGTTGTTTCACTTTGCACCGTTGGGATTCTGCATCTACTATTGGAACTATGTTTCTAGTTTTCCGCATTGACGAGTAAGTTTTAGTGCCAGGGATGCACTCAAATGTATGGTTTTTAGGAACATAAATTATGAGGAGAACATTTGATTTCCTTTTTTATATCTCACTATGGGTGCAACAGAGGAGGATTTTGTGCCCAACATTGAAATTCAAATGGGAACAAGACATTTTGCAAGGGAATCGAATGAAAAAAATGCACCAAACGTATTGTTTTCACACAAGAACAAGATAACATCACACTCATGTTTCTTTGGAAAATGTATCGTTTCCAGGAACAAAAAAAATGAGGAGAACATTCGATTTCCTTTTTTATATCTTATTATGGATGCAACAGAGGTGGATTCTGGGCCCAAAATTGACATTCAAAGGGGAACAAGACATTTTGGAAGGAAACAACATGAAAAAAATGGACCAAACGCATGGTTTTTAGGAACAAAAAATACGAGGAAAAAATGGTTTTCCTTTTTTTTTTATATGTCACCATGGCCATGACAGAGGTGGGATCTCTGGTGAACAGAGACACTCAATAAAAACACCAAGACAACATCACACTCCTATTTCTCTGGTCGCAATAGTCACATAAAGAAATGTTCTACAAGAGGATTTTGGCTCAGGCATTCCTAGCATTGAAAATTGTTACTTGCAAACTGAAAATAGAAAACAACAACAAACGAACAAGAATGCAACCATGACACTGAGACCCACCGGTGAATGGGGAAGGACAGAAGAACAACCCATGGCCTGCAAACTGCAACAACAAGTCCAATTGCGGATGTAGGACCCCAACCTTGCAAAGTTGAAGAAAACAAGAACAAGCAACAAACAAAAAACCAGTGAACAAGTACCAAGAGGCCCAACTGCAGCTACAAGACCTCAACTCTGCAAAGTTGAATCAAACAACAATAAGAAGTATCCAACGAACCAATGAGCAAGCATAAACCAATCAACCAGGAATGCTGGTGAAGAACAATACTGCCCAAATTCACTACAGACAAGATTGTATCAAAAAATCAGAGGAAAATGTATTGTAACACACCTGTTAAGCAAACATTTTAGGCCGTGAGACTTGTCAGGTAAACATTTAAGGCTGTGAGGATCGTCCAAAGGCCTCCCATTGTGTAAACATTTAAGAAAGTTGTGGTTTGCACGGTTGGCATTCTGCATCTGCAATTGGAATTTCTCTTATGTCGTTCCCCATTCACAGGTAAGTTTCACTGCCATGGTTGCATCCCTATTCATTGTTTGTTTTTTTCCAGTTTTCAAGTAAGAATTTTCAATACTGGGAATGCTCAAATCCTCTTGCAGAACATCTTTGTATGTGACTACTATGACCACAGAAACATGAATGTAATGTTGTCTTGGTCTTGTTCCTGAATGCCAATTTTTGACACAGAACCCACCTCCATCGTAGCCACAGTGACATATAAAAAAGGAAACCAAATTTTTTCCTCATGTTTTCTGTTCCTGAAAACCATATGTTTGGTGCATTTTTTTTCAGATTACACCTCATTATTTTTTTGCATTGCTATTATCCAACGACTCATGGTTTGATGTCCAGGACATGGAAGTGGGCACATGTGATTGGAAGGGAACAACCTGAAAAAAAATGCACCAAATGTATGGTTTTTAGGAACAGAAAAAATGAGGAGAAAATTTGATTTCCTTTTTTATGTCACTATGGCTGCGATAGAGGAGGGTTCTATGTTGAACATTGATGTTCAAGAACAAGACCAAGACAACATCACATTCCTGGTTCTTTGGCCGTAGTAATCACATACAAAGATGTTCTGGAAGAGGATTTTGACTCAGGCATTTCTAGTATTTAAATTTTTCACTTACAAACTAGAAATAACAAACAACAAACAAAGAATATGAAGGTAAAGATGGCACTGAAACCCACCCGTCAATGGGGAATGACAAAATAACAGTTCCAATTGTGGTTGCATATTCCCAAGCGTGCAAATTGCAACAAGAGAAACAAGAAAACAAGAGGAACAACAACAGGAAAACAAGAAACTAGTGAACAAGCAACAAGCAAGCATCAACTAGTGAACCAGTAATGTCACTGAAGAACAATATTTCCCATATTCACTGCAGACAACATTGTATAAAAAAAATCGAAGGAAAATGTATTGTAACATGCTTGTTAGGTAAACATTTAAGGCTGTGAGACCTGTTAGGTAAACATTTAAATCTGTCAGGACCACTGAAGGGCCTCGCGTTGTGTAAACATTTAAGAAAGAATGTAGTGTGGCAGGTAAGTTTACGTACACAAAATACTTATTATATTATATTATAATAATATAAAATAATAATATTAATAACAATAGTTCGAACAATAGAGACTGTGCAAAAAAAAAATTGGTCAAAGGACAAACTAATATGAAGTCAACTAATAAAAGCCCACTCTCGATGGTCAAAACTTTGGATATCTAAACATTTTAATAAACATAGTAAAAATTCAGGAAGACCGTAGATGATCAAAAGCTTTGGATATGCTAACATATAAAACATTGGGAATAGCAAAGTTGGAAATAAGACCTCCAATCTATTATCCAATCAGATCATGACATATATGATATTTTTTATTATATACAAATCAATGTTTTTAGTTCTCTAGTTCCAACAATAGAGATTATGCAAATATTTTTAGTCAAAGGACAAACTAATATGAAGTCAACGAATTATCGATCATTATAGTCCCTCTACGCCTTCAGCAGGGACTAATAATTAATGTTGTTATTTTAATAATATAACGTTTAACATTTATATGTAATATATATATATATATATATAATAATTCTTTTATAAAAAAATAATAATAATGTAAAATGAGATATTCATTTTTATTTTATTTAAATTATGTTATTTATTTTAAATTTTATTTATAGATATTTTTTTTTGTTTGTTAGAAATTCATGGGCATCTAAGCAGTGAAAATCACTTGAGGATTGCACTCGGCTTGGGCCACACCAACCCTTCACATGGATGGATTTTTCGAGTGTCACCTCCTGACTAAATGCACCTAAAAACTATTGAACTCGGGTCTCCTAGAAAACGAAACTCACACCTTAACGATATGTGCTAATGGAAATTGATTATTTATAGATAATTAAAATGGTTATAAAATTCTCGCAGGCTGCTTTCCTTTGGGGAGCGAACTTCCTCCACAGTCCGAGAAGTGTCGATCTGAGGCCGCAGATCGCTGGAGAGAGGTGTGTGAATGAGATCGTTGTACGCATTCTAGAAGGGTGTTTGCCAAAAAGAGAGGCGCGCGCTTTCTTGTGCTGCTGTGGAGGTAGATCGCTGGTGAAGAGGAGAGCAGTGAACGTTGGGATTAGTTGCATACATATTCGTTTGCATGCATGCTAAAAAAAAGGTTATGCTGAAGACCTAGCCATCGGCTCTGCTCTGCGTCCCTGGCCGCATGTCAACGTCTTCCTCGCTGCTTCAAAAGTCCTCAGACGAAGCCTGTCAGATCAGATCGGAGCTTTTGGATTATTGGGAGAAAAGCTGCGCATCCCCGCAGATGTAGAGCTCCAACAGAGCCTCTCCAATGGAATCCAGCGAGGGTTCTTCCCCTCCTCTCAGCCCGCCCCCGGAGATCTCTGCATTCAAAGCATTGATTGCCGCATCCACAAAGCACCCTCTCACGGCAAGACAACAGAAGTTCGTTAAGAAATTAGACTCGATTCCCACGGTAGCTCTCCCTGAAGAAGAGACATGCAAAGTTGCTCTGAATCTCGCTGAGAGAGGGTTAATAGGCCAGTTCACGGGCCTCTGGCCGTCCCCAAAATCGGTAGAGGATTGGACACAAAGAAACTGGTCACCCTTGATTAAAGAAGGGGTCAAGAGTTATTTTGTGGGCAAGGGGTTCTTCATATTCGACTTCGAAAGTTCGGAGGACAGAAGCCTAATCTTCAGAAACGACCCTTATTTCATGGGTCCTCAAGGCCTGTACTTAAACAAATGGTCTCCCGACTTTGATCCCTCTCAGGATGTACCTTTTGCTGTTCCGGTGTGGGTGCGTCTCCCTCACCTGCCTCTTCACTGCTGGAACCAAAAAACCTTCCAGATCATCGGCAATGCGCTTGGAAAATACATAGATCAAGCAGCAAGGAAAGATCAATTCTCATGCGCTCGAATCTGCGTCGAAGTCGACCTAGAAGAAGGCCTACCTGAAGCAATCAAGCTCATCGTTGCTGGGTGGACTCACATCCAGGAACTGGATTATGAGCAACTTCCTTTCAAATGCAGACACTGCCACGGTCATGGTCACTTCGCAAAGCACTGCAAGAAAAAAGCGGAGGAGCAACCAGACAATACAAAAGAGGATCAATGGATAGTAGTAAAAAAAAACACCCATCAAAAAAAGGGAAATGGAAAAAGGCATACTACAGGAGCCCCAGGCAGTTCTAAGAGCAATCAAGCAAATGAAGCAGCACCGAAGGAACTAGAAAACACACAGAACATCTCAGCAGGAGCGACCCAGGAAAAGCAGGTACAAATAGAAGCCCCTCCACCCAACAAAGAAGGGGAAGCAACTATACATATAGAGGTTACACAAGACAGCCCCCCCAATCCTACTTATGCTGAAATAACAAAGAAAAAACAAGTGGATAGCGCGGGGTCTTCAGAGGATGAAACCTTTGAACGTCCCTCCAAAAGAGCAGGCAGGAAATCCCGCAAAGAATTAAGGAAAGAGGAAGCAGAGAGACTCAAAGTACAAGGAAGTCAATCCACCATAGAAATGTCCATTGGGAGAAATACCAGATCAAGGCCTTCAAAGGGAGGCCCTTCTCCCTCCTCTTAAGTAAACCATGAAGCTCACCTCTTGGAATTGCAGAGGACTAGGGAACGCCTCCAAAGCTGAAGCAGTCAAGGACCTCCAGAAAATAGAACCTTCAGACATCCTCTTGCTCCAAGAGACAAAGATAGAAGACCGAATGCTTCTAAACATCAGCAAAACAAAGTGGAAGAAGAGTGCTGGAAAAGCAGTAAGTTGAAGGGGCTCTTCCGGAGGGCTGGCAACTCTTTGGACAGAAGATGCATTTTTGCTTAACAAATCCTATGAAACCCAACATTGGATTTTCACGGAGTTGACACATAGTGCAAGTAAGTTGACTATCTCACTCTTTAATCTTTATGTCCCTGTCATGTACTNACTCTTTGGACAGAAGATGCATTTTTGCTTAACAAATCCTATGAAACCCAACATTGGATTTTCACGGAGTTGACACATAGTGCAAGTAAGTTGACTATCTCACTCTTTAATCTTTATGTCCCTGTCATGTACTCTGAAAAACGCGAATGCTGGGCCTCTCTCTCAGCATTTTTAGATCATCACAATCCAAGCAACATTATCCTAGCAGGTGACCTCAATATAGTTCTGAAATCAAAAGAGAAAAGGGGTGGCTCCAATAGTAGAGACCCGATGCTGACCTTTGTGGAAGAAATTCAACAGCAATGGGACATTTTAGACTTCAATCCCATACGTGGCCTCTACACTTGGTCAAATAATAGAACTGGGACAAAACATATTTCTTCTCGGCTGGATAGATTTTTGGTCCAAGGCTCCCTCATTATGGACAAAAAGATAATCAAAACAAAAAAAATTCCCAAGTTGACTTCTGACCACAAGCCGATCCAGCTGCTCCTCGAGGAGGAAGAAGATCTAGGGCCCCTACCTTTCCACTTCAGCCCCTTATGGATAGAGAGAGAAGGCTTTTACGAAACTGTAAAAGAAGCCTGGGCCAAATCATTCTCAGGATCCTCAAGCTTCGTGTGGGAACAAAAATTGAAGGCCACAAAACAAGCTCTGAAGCAATGGATAAAGAACCCAGCTCCTACTCCAATCAACACAAGGAAAGAAGCAGTGTACTCTTTGGAGACCTTGCAAATAGAAATGGAAAGCAAAGAGATTACAACAGAACTCTTGAAACAAGAAACAAAAGTCCAATCTGCAACTTACCGATCCCTCCGAAAAGAGGAAGAATACTGGAGAATCAAGTCCAGGAGTCTGTGGTTAAAGGCAGGGGACCGGAACACCTCCTTCTTCCACAGACAATATAGAGCTCGGCTGTCAAGGAATCACATCTCAGAAATAAAGACAGCAGAGGGCCATGTCAGCAAAGGCTTCACCCAAATCAAAGCTGCAGCAGATAGCCATTTCAGAAACCTGTTTAGTGAAGGAACCGAGGCCACCGAAGGAGAAATCGCAGAATTCCTCGCCAACATTCCTCACCTAGTCAGACCGGAAGACAATGCTGCCCTCACCAGCGAGGTAACAGAGGAGGAAGTCATTAAAGTCATCTGGTCCATGGGCTCAGATAAGGCTCCGGGCCCAGACGGATTCACGATCCATTTCTATAAAGTCTGCTGGAACATTATCAAAAGAGACCTTCAAAAAATGATAAAGGAGTTCATGAGAAAAGCCAAGATTGGTGGAGGAATCAACTCCACTTATCTAGCATTAATTCCCAAGGAATCCAATCCAGAAACTTTTGCCAGATTCCGACCCATTTCACTTTGTAACGCTTCCTATAAAATTCTAGCCAAATTGTTAGCAAGCAGGATCAAGCCTATGCTCAAGAGGCTGATCTCCAGCCCCCAAGGAGGCTTCGTGGAAGGCAAAAACATTCTCGACAATGTCATTCAAGTTTAGGAGACACTCCATTCCAACAAAAAGTGAAAATAAAAAGGTATGTTGATTAAATTAGATATGGCAAACGCATTTGATAGAGTCAATCGTTCTTTCCTCATCAAGGTCCTCCTTTCATTCGGCTTCTTGCCTCATTTTGTTCAGCTTATAAATTCCTGCATCGATAACCCTTGGATTGCCCCCCTTGTCAATGGCTATCCCTCTAAAATTTTCCAAGCCCGGAGAGGCATCAGGCAGGGCTGCCCCCTCTCTCCCTTCCTGTATATCTTAATGGCTGATACTCTTAGCAGAAAAATCTCAGCTAAAAGATTAGCTGGCTCTCTTCCTGGTCTAAAATCCTCCCCAGATGTCGTTCCTCTGAATCACGCACTCTTTGCAGATGACTCACTGCTCCTCGGAGGTGCGTCCCCCTTAATAGACAAAGTTTTTGATCTGGTCCTAAAAAGCTACTGCAGAGTCTCTGGCGCCCTTATCAATGAGAGAAAGAGTGAAATCTTTAGTTGGAACACAGGTCAACAAGAGCTCAATAATATCATGAACATCCTGGGATTCAGAGGACATGCCAGCTGGGATTTGATAAAATATCTCGGCCTACCCATAACAAATGGAGCCAACAGAAGGACGCTCTGGACGGACATCATTTGCAAAATTAAATCAAAGATTGCAGCACTGGGCGGATATTGGTTAACCAACGCAGGAAAAGTCATACTAATTAAGTCACAGCTGGCCGCGCTCCCAATTTATCAATCTGCATTCTTATTTGCACCCAGAAACGTTATGGATCAGATTTCAAAAATTTTAAGGGATTTTCTTTGGCAAGGTGGGAAAGGAAACGAAAACAAAATGCATTTAGCAAATTGGGATTTGGTCCGGCGCCCGACAACAGAGGGGGGTCTCCAAATCCGAGATCCTTCCCTTGTAAATCTAGCGATGGGAGGAAAATTACTGTGGAAAATGGAACGCGCTCCCAAACATCCAACCAACACCACACTTCTGTCCAAATATGCACGAAACTCGTCCTATTGAAAGCTGCAATTCGACCCCACAGTCAACAGCACGCAAGTTTGGAAACTATGCTGCAAGAGTAGCACGTTTTTTAACAAATCTCTGTACAGAGTGTCGGGTAATGGTAAGCGCATTCACTTGTGGCAGGACAGAATAATGGGAAGCGATCCATTGGAGGCGAATCAAGACATAGCCGACATCAGAGAATGGCTAACTCGCGCAGGCAAAAACAGACTCTATGATCTCTCGATGTGGGACAACCGGGGAGATTGGGCCGGTTGGGACCTTAACGGCATTCCAAATTGGCTAACATCTCAAAAAAATCTCCTTGTTGAATTGTTGGAAGGATGCACACCTGAAAATCGCCAGATGAGGGACAGATGGGCCTGGGGTCTGTTAGGCACTTATACCACAGCGGCTGGATACAAAGCTCTTCAATAATCAAAGGACAATAGTCACCCTCTAGCCTTCTGGAAGTTAGTTTGGGACAATTTAGCCCTCCCCAAAGTGAATTTTTTCTTCTAGACGCTGGTGTAAAATAAATTACTCACAGGAGACAATCTAGAAAAAAGGAATATTGTAGGGCCTCATAGGTGCGAGCTATGCCGAAGCAACCTTGAAACATCCCAACACTTATTCCTGGAGTGCAAATTCGCCAAGGAAGCATGGAGACTTTCTCTTCTAGACCTGCAGATTCCAACCTTCCCTCAGAGCATAGTTGCTGCATTGTTCGCCTCT
Source organism: Picea engelmannii (assembly GCA_009831015.1). Lineage (NCBI taxonomy): Eukaryota > Viridiplantae > Streptophyta > Pinopsida > Pinales > Pinaceae > Picea > Picea engelmannii. The sequence continues at coordinate 102,301 of ML778792.1, forward strand.
TGGAACAATATCTATCCACATAGCATTCCCAACAAATCCTTCTGGCGGAAAATTTGGACAGCAGTCCCCAAATTCGTTTGCTGGCAGCTATGGTTGGCTCACAATGACCAAATTTTCAATGGAAATACTCGCTCCCCTCTTCAGGTTGCAGTCAAAGCTAAAGCACTCCTCTTGGAAACAGCCCAACAACAGTACTTCAACGAAGATCCTCTGCTCCGTCCTGAAGAAAGGAGATGGCTTGGCCCGTTGGAGGCCTCTCCTCGCAAGCTCCTCCTCACTCCTCACACAGCAAATCCGGAGTGGAGAATAAGAGAACCCGAGGATAGCTTCACAAACTGGTGGAAATCCAAAAACCTCACCACAATTTTTTTTTACGGAGCCTCCAAAGGAAATCCTGGGAATGCAGGCGCTGGAGGGGTCATTTACTCTTCGGATGGGATCTTAAGAGATTGCTTCTGCTGGGGTCTAGGTCAGAAGACCAACAACCAGGCAGAGATTCTGGCCTTCGTAAAGCTTGCCTAATAGCAAGAGAAAAGGGATATAAAGACCTCCAAGTCTTTGGAGACTCAGAGCTTCTTATAAAAAAATTAAATACGGAAGACCTCTTCAACAATGCTAGCCTCAATAAAATTTTGGGCAGATTGAAAAGACACCTTCACGACTTCACCTCCTACAAGTTCTACCATATTCTTCGAAATCTGAATGGAGAAGCGGACCAGATGGCAAACAAAGGATGCACCCTCACGAAAGGGCAGATTCTTATCAATGACGATAACAGCTATCAAATTCCTTAAAAAAATTGTAACACTGAAGCTAAAAACGCTGGCTATCTTCTTTGTAAATGGGGTTGCCTAGGCAAAGACCCCTCCTATCTCTTTTAAATAAATAAAATCCATTACCGTTACAGTTACAAAAAAAATGGTTATAAATTGCATTAAATTTTTTTATAGTCGTATTGTATAGCGAATTAATACAAATTTAATAGAGAGTTTAATACTAAGTATTTAAAATATTCAAAAACGGGTAAAGGCATGTCTACAATTATCATTATTCTTACATTTTTTCCCCAAAACTATATAACCTATAATTATAGATTCTAACAAATTAGGCTTGAAAAATTGTCGACTAACAATATATAGAAACATGAACAATTTAATTGAAATCATGCCCTATGTGTGATTCTTTCTTGTCTTCTACTTCTAGTTACAAAGTCGCCTCTTCAATCTCCATCTCTTCATGCATCTGTTGAACCATACAGGGGAGAAGTACCATAATGAGAGTTTCTAGCTATCTCTCTCAAGTTAATTGAAATTGCATGGTGTAGTCTATTGCTAATTTCTCAATTAAATTATTTTGGAGGGTCAATTTTTCTCCTAATTCAACACTTTTAACCATCTAGGCCTATAATTGAGAAGACACTTCGTTGTTAAGATGAGGTAATGCTACATGAATATCCTTGACTTGATACACCACCATTCTCACAACCTTAGGAATGTATACTATTTCACAATGCAAATAGCGATTAGAATTTTTGTGTCTATCTGTGATGGTCGAGAGATGGTTCAAAATTAGAGAAACCCTATGCAAATAAACAGAATCCTAGATATTATGATGAAGACATGCAAAACCAAAATTCCAGGAATCTAATTATTTAGTAAACCCACAAGAAAGAACAAACATAGGGCTAAACTCACAAAGTGGAACAAACATATTGAGGGTCAAATTACATAATTTTTCACTCAAAGATCTTCAAACAAGAAAAGTCATCCACCGAAGAGAAGAAGAAATGGATCAACCTTAGAACATGACAAAGATCTACATACCTTGATGATGCCACTCTACATAATCACCACCCAACTCTCAACGAACAAATAGAGTCATCCTTTGCATTCATGGAGGACTCAATTTACCATAGAAGATAACAAGTCGTTCCAAATCTCCACGTAAGCCCAGAGCACACCACAAATATCCCACCTTTGCTACAGATGACCAACTCTCCTTCCATAAAAGGACTCATTTTTTCAAGCATGAGAGCATCAATGAGGAGTTTGAAGGGGCAAATGAGAGTTAAATTCTAATTCAAGTGACATAATGAACTTTTCTATTCATCCATCATTTTGGATTGCATGAAATTTCTAATAATTGATTTGATGATGCTCATGGGACAGAATTAAAGAAAGGGATTTTTTTATTATTAAAAAACATCAATTCAATAACACTTCCTTATTTGCGAGGTTGTTTTTTTTAATTATTGAGAAATAAAAGAATTTAATAATATTCTATTGAATCAAAATTCTTAGCAATTCTCTGTAATGTTGATATCAATCTAAAGAGTCATCACTATTGTTGAGTGATGGTCAAACTTTCGTATTTGTTGAATGATAATCATATAGTCATGAGTTTTCAAATCTTCATTACCTTATAATTTTCAATCTTTAATAAATATCTAAGGCTCTAGTTTGGTTATTAGATATTACTCTCATACCTAAACCTATAATGAGTTTTCAAATCTTCATTACCTTATAATTTTCAATCTTTAATAAATATCTAAGGCTCCAGTTTGGTTATTAGATATTACTCTCATACCTAAACCTATATCAATTTATATTATCCACCAGCATATGTCAATTTATATTGTCCACCAGAATTGCAAATAACCCCACAAGACTTTCAAACTATATTTTAACACATATCTCTTTTGTTAATTTGTATTCAAATAATTTAAATTATAAATAAAAATTAAATTTATTTAATAAAATAAAGATATTTACCCATATAAAAACATAGTGTTAGATTATAATGTTTAATCAATACTTCATAAGAAAATTCATTTACATTTTTAAATATTTTGCATACATTATTCGCTATTGCAAGTTGTGCGTTGTAGAGAAGCAATTTTTTTTTTTTCAAGTTGTAGTCGCTCGATAAATAATTTTTTATTATAGTATGTTAGACCATGTGGAAATGGCCTATGGATTTGGTATTTTTGCTGTCCTCTACTCGAAACTCTACAATTTCTTCGAAGTGGGGTAGCGTCTAAAAGGTATTTTACCACTTAATGCACGAAAATATATTTGAAAGCTTCGATCTTCGCACACGTTAGGAGCATTACTCTTTACGAGAGGAAAGAAGAGGAGGGAATATGCAAAGCATATTCATCAATTAAGGTTTTATGTGTATGATTATAAACAAAAGCATTAATGATGAAGGAGACATGGTATGGCTATTTTATTTGCAAATTGTAAACACACAACTTGTTATTTGCAAATTGTGAACAAACAACTTGTTAGATCGATTTCATGTTAGATGTTTAATGGCGTGATACTCAAGATGTTTAATAAAATATCTTTTAAAAATTATTTAAGTTAAATGGTGTTTTCCACACTAATGGTTGTTTGTGAGGTTTTACTTGCATGGCAGTGAAGTAGTGCAAAAAGTTTAACTAAGTTTAAATTTGTCACTGTTTTCCAAATGAGATGGGTTGTTATAAGTTTTAGTTTTTTGGGAGGAGGATCATCATATCATACAAATAGGTTATTATCTTGCAAATTGTTTGCACAATATAATGAAAACAACTTATTCAAAAAATTCTTTGTATTTCACATGTTAGCTTTAATTACTTAGAAATGTATTCCTTTCCACTTTGTGTTTACTTGTTTTTTATTGGATTTTCTTCTCTGAATAAATGTGAACAAGTTAAAAGATGGCATTCACGTTTCCTTACAACTCTTGTATAGGAGGGTTTTGTCGAAATGGTTACCTCCTTTATCAAAGAGGGAGAGGTTAACAATTCTCCCTCATATTCAAGGGAAGCTTCCAAAGTATATTGGTTCCTTGGTCTTTTAGTTGAAATTTCACCTTATATTTCATTTAGTTTATGTTATTAGTTGGGGGTTTAGGCAGAGGGTGAATCATTACATCTCTGATGGGATCTTATTCTTCCTTCTCAATCTCTAAGGCCACAAATAAATTTCAATTGGTGTCAACATTTGCTTCAGTTTTTGGATGGGTGATCGAAGATTGTTTCTCCCTCCTACTTTTTAGAACATATCTTAACCTTTCCTCCTTCTCTGAGGAAGAGGTGATTTTCCTTGGGCACTTCTAGATGAAGCTTCCATTCTCATAACAATCATTGCACTTAAATTCATGTAGTTGTTCATAATCTAACGGTTGAACATGAATCCAACTATTGACTTTGAGTTTGATTTAGTTTCAAATTTCCCTTGTTCAACATTAACCTCCAAACAAAGGTGAGAACTAGTGAACATCCTTGGTCTCAAACAACAATATCTACTAGCTTTCCTATCTTGATCCCTATAAACACTAGGGGTTCTTTCCCCCCATAGTTGATTAGTTAATGAGGTTTTTATAGCTCACTTGCTTCACTGACATACATACTATACAAACTTATCTCTTATCTATGTTTTGTTTCTTATATAGAGACCTATGTCCTTGTAATGGACGGAAGGACCGTTCTAACAATGTAATGACGAGTGTGAAATTCTATGCTATGTGTTCTTTTATACACATGCAAGGATGCAATGTGCCAACCAATTTCCCATTGTTGTTTTGTGTACCCTACACAGGAAACAACCAACTAACAATGCAATAATAGTCACAACTCTGAGTTTAAGGGCCTCTGTATTAATCACCATACATGCATTCAAGAAATGACTCTACCTCCATCCATCAATAGGCTGGTAAGAGTGGCTTAGTTTGAGAATGGTTCATTACTTTTAATGCCAAATATTGGAGGAAAATCCCCTTCATCTTCTCTATATGTGCATCCATAACTCTCCAATGTTACCCATATTGCAATTGAATTATGACAAAACCAGTTGTTAGCTAGAAGGAATGGTTTTGATTTCCCTCAATCATTATTGTGCATACAATACATTGTAATGAGTTTTATGTCCATAAATGGAATGAAAAATATACTTATCTTCTTTCTCCTTCTCTCGAGGTTTGAAAATATGGTTCTTTATGTGGGACTGTAATGCCAACAATGAGAAAAACAAAAACCAATGCTCTTATTTGTAAGAGGGTTTCTATCTAACGTTTGGGTTCAATGTTAACATCATAATGATATAAAGTATTTCCATCAAAGTCGACTCTGTAATGGTTGGCTAGATGAGATACTTTGTGATGATATTTCCCCTGCTAAAGTAGAGGATGACATCAGAAGATAAATTTCCACTTAATACCAATAATTGTAAGGAGGCCCAACATACGATTTTCCATAGCTTGAAGATTATTAAAACACAGAAATGAAATAAGAGTAATAATAAACTACTATGGTTTCTTCAAATGAAAGGCTTTCAATTGATGTGTTATTTAGTGAATTAGATAGGTAAACATGCCAAAGAGAACAATCATACTATTGAACTTGAATTTTAGAGATTGTCCGAGATCACCATGTTGCCCAAAAATCAATTTCTCTTCTACTAATTGGGGACATGATCTCCTTGACATACATGATTTGTCCTTTAGTAAAATCAACATAAAAAAATTCATTTCTCTTATGAGACTAAATCGAGTTCATTTCTTCTACCAAATAAATTGCACTAGTGGGTTCCTACTAGATGCTCAAGTTGATTACTTTGGTGGACATTTCATTCTTCTTCAACAAATTGAAGGCACATGCCCATGATTGGGTAAAAAATGTAATGCTAGGGTGTTTTCTCAATGCGTTAATTGAGTGAGGAATTAAAGCCACATGTGAGTTAATTTCACCAATTAATTGTTGGAACAAGACTCAACTCAACGCTCAATCTAAAAGGAAGATAATCAATCCCTTTAGTGGTGTGTACATTCCATATGACTACCATACAACCACATACATCCTCAAACATGTTTTTTTGGAAGTGTATACTTTCTTAGGGGATGTGTATGGCCAATGGGCAAGCCAACACATCCAACAAGGAGGTGAATCAACCCAATTCCAAATCCAAATACCTAGTTTCAAGGGAAATTTTCCCAACATTCATGAACTCTTAAAAATCTCTATTTAGCAACCCTCTATGGAAATGAAACAACTTTTTAATGTAAACCATTGATCTTTGGACAACAGAGATGGGAGAATTGATATGAGTGGTTGTTGTGGAATTCACAATGAATTGAGGAAAATGTTATGGGAAATGCTTGGTTGATCACTGAATAGAAGCACAATGCATTAAATGAGTTGTAGCTTGTGGTATGCACCCGAAAAATCACAAAAATCCAATGGAATTCCTTACTACCAGTTTGCAACCAACAATATCAAATTTGATGCCATCCAACACCCAAATGGTTATGGAATTTAGCTATGGGAAAGCATTGACATCAATAAATTTTATTTATTATTGGGTTCATGTATAGTGGAGACCCATTTCATGGTGGTTGTGGGATAGTTATGTACAACATTCAACCCCATTAGTTGGAACCAATTATTCAATTAAACAAAAAAAAAACATTGCTTAAGTATTGATGTAATGGGAATATCCATATTATCTTATAACTAAACAACACACCTAAACTAGATAGAACATATTGAATTCACACTATAATTTATCACAATGAACATAGAGTTTTAAACCTAGAAACCTGCACATGAAATCCAACTTTGAATGGTTTCCCATCTTTAATTTTGGAAACATTTTATTACAATGCAATCCATATATATTTGTGCATAATCCATTCCTTGGCCAGAACATTCTTTGAGAGTGAAAGTAAAAAAATAAATAAGGAGTCCTAGGGTAATGGGAAGGCCAACAAGATAACTTTTGATTTCCCATTCCTTAGTCTTTTCTATCCTATAATTTTTTCTCTTTTTCATTTATTTTTGTCTCTCTTTTTCTTTTTTTCTTTTGTATCATTTAATTTTACATTTTCATTATCTTGAATAGTTCATCTAACTTTCATTAATCTCCTAATTACACTTGTAGGTATTGATTCTTAAAACCAATCATTTGTTCAGATCCATTTCATATCACACCTCCCCATTGAGAGAATTTTTAGTTTCCAAAATATTAGAGGCAACCAATATGGATCAATGTGTCTTTTGTATGCTTCTCTAGAATTGAATCGTAAATGGGAGGCTTATGGCCTATCTGTGTCACTAACATAGAACCCTCTATAATAGTTATAATATCTGCTACCTTTTGATAATTGGAAGAGACTTGATCAATCGAGTCACAAGTCGAGTCAGTCCAAATAACAATGAAGTCGACTACCCAAAAGTCGAGCCCGAAATTGAGTCGAAAGAAATGAAATTCGAGTCAAACAAATTCAGGTTGGAACAAAGGAAAGTTGAGTCAACCAAAGTCGAGTCGGAAGAAAGGAAATTCGAGTCAACTAAATTTGGTTTGACCAAGGGAGCCAAATTGACCAAGTGAAAACCCAGTCAAAATGTGGGTGGAATTGGTCGACTAGAAATGATTGTCAGTCAAATGAAGAAAAGGAAGTAGACCAAATGGAAATCCCTGTCAGAATGGGTTGGCGAGTGATCAAAACAAATATTTAAAAAGTGGATTCGATGACCAACTATGAAGGGAAAACCTTGGAAAGTTGAATTTGGAAACCATCAATTGAGGAGAAAGTCTAAAGCGAGAATTTGATAACCCATGATGTGTGAAAAAAAATTGAAGGAATTTTTCGGGAACCCATAGCACAAAAATATTCCTAGGGGAAATTTTGGTAATCGCACGACAACTAAAAAAAATTGGAAGTCGAGTTTAACATTTGACAACAGAGAAAAACGTCTGTGGTGAAATTAATAGAAGACAAAATGGAAAAATGTATATATGGTTCGTGGGTAGCTAATAACACCCAGATGACACTAGATATTGAAATACGATCCATCTATGATTTATGGGAAAAAAAAAATTCCCCAGCAAAGTCGAAGGTGTTCCCAATGACTCTTGAGACAAACTTAGAAACCCCCAAGTAAATAGAAACAACTCAGGAAGAAGGGTCATTGAATTCCTACTTTAGAATCAATGTATGGGTAATATTAAAGAGTTGTTAGTGTGGCTTATTGACCCATGGGGACCATATTGATATAAGATGAGCTCAAACCATAACGAGCACAAAGTTTCATTTGCTAAACAATACATAGTCAACCATTAATATTAAAATACACTCCATTAACCATGCATTAAGTTATAGTGTAAACATTTACGCCCATAGATAACTAATTAAAATGACAGAAACAAACACAAAACCAAAATATACCCTAGAAACCAAAACAGGAAAACCAACATTCTTTTAGCATTATCCATGATCTTTATTATTCATCAATGGGAAAGTTACATGTTCTCTTGTTCATCTCAATGCTCCTCAATGACATCTAGTCAACCTATTTACATCATTAACTTCCAAAAAACCCATTTCTCATTGTGGGGAAACATGATATAGAAGACTGAGTCAACTGGGAGGATAGATGGAAGGTGAGACATCCCCAATGATTCAACTTCTCTCCAACCCATTTATTCGTCTTCTCTTTATTTGTTTTTCTTTTCTCCCACGTGGAAAAGGTCTCATGAAAATCTCATTATTTCTTTGCGAAGACAAATATACTGCCTGAATTTATATATATTACATATAGAATGGAAATAAATCATGATGGCATGGGGCCCTTCACACCAACAAGTCAATCTTTTTATTCGTCCATAGCCTTAGAATTTGTAACACCCTGTTTTCCCCCATGATTGTAATTATTCCTAAGAATTCATATGATTATTTTTATGAAGCATGTAATTATGTTTTGATTAATGATTGTAATATCCCCCGGTAGATCTCTAGTTGTAATTATGAATTGTAAACATGTTTGTTAGGATGGTGAGATGAGTTATAATAAGCTAGGAGGATTATGTGATGATTTGGCCAGAGAGCCTAGGATGCTAAGGCTAGGAGCCTATTTTGTATATGTAATTATGCAAAATCATTAATAAAAATTATACATCCCTGCGTGCAGACCATCCACAAAGAAAGAGTTATGGGGGACTAAGCTCCACCAGGTGGGGAAGGGGCTAAGTGTCGAGGAACAGAGGATAAGCTAGAGGGATTACCTCTAAAGGAATACTATTATATTAGTATTTCCTAAAGGCTAAGGTTTGACATAATCTATGTTGTCCTAAGTTCTTAGGGGAAAGGGAGATGAGTGTTAAGTGGAGCTCATGCAGCTTCAAGGAGACATGTGTCAACCTAGGAACTTGTAATTTTAAGTGGGAAAGTCAACTTGTTGTCAGGGATCTCATTCACAAGTCTCGCGATTCAGAGGATGGGTCGCGATCCTTCACAATTGGGTCTGCACTCTCATGGGTTTAGTCACCCTGGAAGTCTGCCACACTCCCCACTGATGCACATGTTAGTGTAACCTGCAGACACTGTTGTTGTCCTGCGTATTTCCAGTGAAGCCCGACGAACTTGTATTTTTCCTGAGTCGTGTTGTGTCATAGCGGTTGGAGGTTTTTGCCAACACAGTTTTGGCTAAGTTTGGTTCACTCTCCATTATACCATCCTTCGCCTAACTTGCCTAGCCTTTGTCATGGACCTCTACATATTGGACGCACCTTTGAAACCAATAACCTGTGAAGTTGTCCTGTGTCTTCCTATAAAGCACAACGTATATATAATTTCTAGAGCTGTGTTGTGCCTTATCGAATGGTGGTTGTTGCCATCCCCTGAGCTATATTAAGCCTTTTTGTTGTCCTCACTTGTTGGAATTGAGTTGAAGCTGGTTGAAGAAGCGGGTTTCGAGGCCCGTCGTTGAAGAGACAGGTGGTTAGGCCTGTGAGAATCTCTCTCCAGGTGAGAGAGTTTGCTGGGAAGTGATTTTCTCCTAGAGAGAGTCTAGCACCAGCTACGGAGCTCTGAGAATTCATGATCTAACCTGTTTCCAAGACCCTAAAAGGGAAGTGGAACAATCAATGGACTGTGGAACAGTGAAGGTGCATATTCTCGGGGTGGAATAGGCATGTGGGGAATGAGAGTCTGTGAGTAGTGGGCGTAAGTAGGCTCTTGAAGAGAATCCTTCGAGTTGCACTGTGTAGTGTTTTATAGCCTTAGTCAAGCCTAAGAATTCCCTTTCCCCATGGAGTTTAGTCCCAGCTCGAGGGTGACCCACTGTTGAGCATGATGAGCAGCGTAGTCTATGGTTGGGAGGTTCGTGGAAGGTTTGCATGCAGTTGGTGTAATTCAATTAAAAGATAAGTACCCATTCCTATGTTCATTTACATGTTATGTATGTGTACATGCTATATTGATGAGTATTGCCTGTATATGCTATTATATTATGTGTTCTGCCTGTGATTAATCCATCTATGCTCTTACTATTATTTTTGTATTAATTTGTGTATTAGAAAAGTATGTTGTCTGTTTATGTCTATTTTTATAGGCACAAGATAATTGTTATTTCTACAAGATATCATGGCCTAACCTGGGTGGTCGGGGGACATTACAAAATGGTATCAGAGCTAGTTGGAAGAAGATAAGGTATTTGGGTAGCGTTGCCCGACAGAGATGTATATGGTCGGGGACGTCACAAAATGGTATCAGAGCCAATGTTAAACCACTAAGCTTGAATGGGTTGGATAAGTGGTCATTGGAACCAAGGTTTCAGAGGGAAATCATGTCAAGAAGAACAAATTTTGAGCCTCAGAGAATTCCGAGTGTCAAGAGGTTACCTTGGCCATGTTATGAATCTCAGGAGGTGTAGCAGTATTATAAAACCACGACAGACGTGGTAATGGGTTGTAGAGTAATGTGGGTCGTTGGAATCTATTCAGGAGAAGGAGGACAATTCCCAAGTATCATATCTGGAGAAAAGTACAGGAGGGTTAATTTGAAATTCCTTAAGAATTTGGGACTTCGGTGAAGTATGTGTTATAGAGAGGAAGAGGCTGAAGCCCCGAAGTCCCTGAAGTGGATCTAGACCGTAGATATGGGGAGAAGAGCACGACTATTGGATTGGTCCAAAGTTGGACCAGAACCATTGGATCAAGCCAAGGGTGGAAGTTATGGTTTTGTATGAAGAATAGAGAACTCCCGAAGCTCTGATGTCCAGAGTAATCTGGATCACCCATCAAAAGGGACATGTGGCAACAGATTGTCTTGTTCAGGATTTTAGCGTTAGGGAGAATTAGTGTGTGTTGAGGTGATAACTCTCGAAGCCTGAAGCTCCAAAGCCCTGAAGAGACGAAGTAGTGATTCATGATGACATCACCTGGAGGTGACGTGGACCTCTCCTATACCTACCATGCTCCCCCACCTGTATTATGGACAATTTTACTATGTGGACCCAGAGGGTAAAGAAGTCTGAAAATTCAGAATTCAGGAGACTGGAAGGAAACAGATGTAAAACATTCTGAAGCTCGAAATTATGGAATGATGTGGCATGATGATGTCATCAGGAATGACGTGGACACATGGGATGTGTGTCGCATGTCAATGGGTTTTGGACTCGTTAAATATTGAAATTCCATTTGGAATGTGACATGTGTCACCCATCTGATTGGGCCATGTGTAAGCCGCCAGTATTCCACCATGTGGCACTCCATTTGAGCATGGTTAATGGGCCCACAATGGCGTTGATCACCATACACCAAGATCGATGACTAGGAGGCATTGTGAGGACCCAAGTTTCACGGGAGTTAATTCCTCAAGGTGGTCCTGCAATCCAAACCACAGTTTCACTGAGGGGTTACGTGTCAGTGTCAAAAGAATTGCGAGGTGAAAGGTGGGTTACTCCAAACCACCAATGCATTCCCCCGCAAATAGAAAGGCATTAAGTGATGTGACATGATAGTGCTTGGAAATCAAAACTCTGATCCAACGGATGCGTGGTGATAGGAGAATAACGTCAGAGGAAGGACACTCTGAAGGAAAACGGAACGGGTGGGCCACAAACCCCTGAAGCTCGAAGTGTCGAATTATTGACAACCATCGATCTGTTGAAGGACACATGACAAGTGGAGGTCTACTCCATAAGATCAGTACCGCAGAGAGAAAGGATTTAGGAACTTTCAAATTTGGACTTATGAAAGCTGGAGGCCCTAAGTCCTGAATAAGCACCATCGACCTAGCATTGGGCCACAACCCATGGTTGCATGGGTTGGGGGATAAGAGAAAGGGGCTAGTGCTAAAAAATTATTGCATAGAAGTGCAAATCTTAGAAAGAAAATATCTGTGTGGATTCTTGATTGATCGAGAACTACAAAATGAAATATGAAAGCTTTCCTTGAATCAGACTGATTTAGAAAAACTGTGGAAATTGTTAAGGACTGATGGTCTGACAATTTTGATTGACTGCACATTGTTTTTGCAAAGTTAAACAATAGATAAATCATATAAGGATTAGCTCAAAGGAAAGAGATCAATTTCACAAGGAATGCATCAGAGAAGAAGCACAAGTTTTAAATGATCATAGATTTCTGCTCAAAGCTCAGAATTGAGCAAGGAAGAACTTAGAAGTCATTGGAAAGATCTCGAAAAGAGGATTCCAGGTATTCATCCATATTTGAGGATTGAGAAACTTAGATCAAATGAAGTCAGAGATGATATTTTTTTTTGGTGACAATCTTTACACATCAAATGTGAATGTTAGGTGGAGAAAGCCATCTGCGATACATGATAATGCATGAACCATAAGTTCATATGGATATGAAAAGCATGGGAATAAGGAAGGTTTTATGTAATATGAAAGAGTTTGGAGACAAGATGTGACATCTCCAAATATCAGTCCTACATATTGGAGGTAGCACCTCCATTATTTCTAACAAAGTGTGTAATGGAAGCATGGCATGAGGGTAATCAAATATGGCATGACAAAAGTTGATTTTTCCAGTCAGGTTGAAAAATGTGATGGGTCAAGTCAGGAGAAAATAATAATTCATCAAGATAATACCAGTGTCGATATGATCAGTCATGGAAAGGATAAACCAAATTGCTTCAAGAAATAAGTTGGTGTTAACTATCCAAGGTTACTCAGAGAACATGAATGGAAATATAATTGGGCATGAAGGAATTGGATCAAAGGGATCCAAGTAATAGGGGAATGCTGAAAATTAATACTAGCATAATATGTGGTGGAAAGTATGCAGAGTAGGAAAGGAAAAACTCATTGATGGAGTCAAGTCCATGAACATCCTAAGATAATGGAAGAAGAAATCATGAGATATATATAAAGATAATAGGAATGCATGTCAACACTCCAGGAAGGAAATCTAGAATAGTATAGGATTGTTGATGCACTCCAAAGGTCTGAAGGTATTTCCATAAGAGCATGGAGATATCAAGTCAAGAATAATTTAAAAGTGAAGCGACTTCTAAAGAGAAATCAATAAGGAACCAGGAAGAAGAAAATGGTTCTATGCATCATTTTGACTGCAGAGGAGATGGTGCCTGAAAAGAATCCATCTTAAGTAATATAGAGCCATGAGTGACAACTCAAAAGGTTGGACGTATCCCCTAAATCTATGATGGTAAGGTAAAATAAGGACTTTCATTTCATTCTATGCAACTGGAAAAAGGGGCATATGTGCATCCTTACAATATGCTAGAGATTGAATAGGTAAGTGAAGTTTGAAGCTAGTTGGGATAGATGGATCTAGAAAACAAATAAATGTTGAAGGTTAATGTCAGCATTAGTAATTGGGTGGAAATGCAAAGGAATCCAAGATTGATTTTTCTAGAAAGTGCTCAGGACAAAAATAGTCATGTACAATGACTACAATGAGAGCACAAGAAGATTCAGGAATTCAGGAAGAATTGAAGACTTATGGGATCAGCAAGGAAAAGTTGCACATGGGAAATAAGTTGTTGAATTGTGGTAGCGCTACAACAGTTGAATTAGGGTTGGTTGAACAACCATAAGTAGAAAAATAATTATTTCATGCTGCAAGTGTTGTTGATGATGTTGCTACATATGTAAGGAAGCAACAACAAATTGAAGGTTGGTTAGGTTGGATAAAAGAAGAATGAAAGCTTCTACTTCCATCAACCATACATATAACATCAAATTTATTAATGGAAGTCATGCATGTATGAGTTTTTATTACTCTTTTTTCATAATTGTTGAAGGGAATTTGGGTAAGAATTTCCTCAGCCAAAGTTATTTTATAAAATCACATGATTATATTATTTGAATGCATACCACTGGATGTGGTAAAGGGTGGAGGCCTGTATTAATTCAAATCTTTTTAGCTTATGAACGTACACACTGGCATAGTAGAATGTCATGTTAATTTGGTTATGGGGTAATAACCAAAGAATTAAAAGATAAGAACTTGTTATAGGAATGAATGCTAGTAACCTATTCATGTATGATACCAGGACATGGTTGGATATGTCAAGGTAGGGATATGGAAAGGTTATGATCCACACATGTACTAAAATCTTCCTACCTTTAAATAAAACTTGGACTGCAACCTTTTTTCTAATAGTAATGAATACCACAAAATTATATTCTTGGTGTAGTGTTCGGGTCGAAAAGGAAGGCATCCAATTAATTGGGAATACAATAGGAAATGTGTGGAGAATGTGTCAACACATTGCCCAGAATTCCAACTTATGGATGGTGAGATACATGACTGAGATAAAGAGCATTATGTAATTCAATGCAAGGTGCATTGAATAAGTATGCATTGAGAATTGTACTCATGCATAGTAAGTGATAGAATTGTGTACTAAATGCAATGGTTGAATGTGTTTTGTAAGTACATGCATATATATTATTGCATGGAAATAATTGTTACTAACAACTGAAATGTTGTGAACTCATGAAGTTGAGGACATTTTAGGGAGGTGTTAGACATTGCAACAAGAAATTTGCAAGTCAAGTAGTCACATGAGCATTGACTACAGAAAATTTTCTTGTTCAGAAAAATAAGTAATGAACTTACAGATATCACTGTGAACATGCATATGCATAGAATGATGTGTCATTCTATTTTATTAATTTTTTTGGTAATTGTGATTGAATTGCTAGGTGCAAGCAATTCTAAGATCACTGCATAAGGTTTTGTACATATTGCAATTGAATTATGATATACATGAAATACTGACAATTTGTTGGTTGTATGCAAGATGAAGCATCGTAGGAAAAATGATATGCAGTTTGGTGCCTATGGAAAACCACAAGGATGGTTGCATTCATAATATGGAAACAACCAAGAAAAATTATGAAATAGAATTTCATGTTTTGGGGGAAAAGTTGAATTCCCTTTTGAACTAAGTTTGAGTTCCTAAATGAATTCTTTTATGTTCTCTCATGATAACTTCATGTGGGTGATGTAGATGAGATGATGTTGATTAAAGTTATAATGTTAACTACAAAGAGTATCTCGGGGAAGATGTTGATTGGAAATCTCCGAGGGAAGCTGGAACTCCTGGAGCCACGCTGCTCTAAGACTTCCGTTCTAGCATGTTGCTGAAGCCCAAGGAAAGGGAGGTGTAGAAGCCGATGGAATATGTGACAGTAAAGGTGTACACTCCTGGGGTGGGACAGGCATGTGGGGAAGAGAGACCATTGGTTGGAGTGTTGTTTGGGTTTGGTACCTTGGCCTAGACCATGTTGATATGAAAGTCTTCTAAATCAAAAGGTGTACGAGTAGAGTGTTTACGTCTGTGGAGGTATAGCCCTGTTGAGAGTTTATCAATAGTGAGATCTAAGGTTGGGTGGAACATCATGGATCTACAACCAGTCGGTGCTTTCAATGAGGTTTAAATGAACCATGTAACAAGGAACAATGAGCTGAATGATTTCCTGAAGAAACTCTATGGAATAGAGCAATTGAGTTTCAACTGCAGTACGAACACTAGAATTGGTGCTTGAAAGTAGAGAACCAGGTGGATAATAGGCTTCCAATAGCTAAAGACAGGATCTTTTTGAAGAATTTTTGAATTATATATGTATAAACAAGTTGCACTGAGGACAATGCACAAATAAGGGGAGGGGATTGTAATATCCCCTGGTAGAGCCCTAGTTGTAATTATGAATTGTAAACATGTTTGTTAGGTGGGTGAGATGAGTTATAATAATAGAGGAGGCTTACGTGATGATTAGGCCAGAGATCCTAGGATGCTAAAGCCAAGAGCCTGTTTTGTATATGTAATTATGCAAAATCATTAATAAAAATTATACATCACTGCTTGCAGACCCTCCACGAAGAAAGAGTTATGGGGGACTAAGCTCCACTAGGTGGGGAAGGGGCTAAGTGTCTAGGAATAGTGACTAGGCTAGAGGGCTTACCTCTAAAGGAATATTATTATATTATTATTTCCTAAAGGCTAAGGTTTGACATAATCTGTGTTGTCCTATGTTCCTAGGGGAAAGGGGGATGAGTGTTAAGTGGAGCTCATGCAGCTTCAGGGAGACACGTGTCAACTTGGGTGCATGTAATTTTAAGTGGGAAAGTCAGCTCATTATCGGGGATCTCATTCAGGAGTCTCACAATTCGGAGGACAGGTCACGATCCTTCACCATTGGGTTTGCACTCTCATAGGGTTAATCATCCTAGAAGTCCACCACACTCCCCACTGATGCATGTGTTAGTGTAACCTGCAGACACTCAAGTTGTCCTGCGTATTTCCTGTGAATCCCGACGAACTTGTATTTTTCCCAAGTCATGTTGTGTTGTAGTGGTTGGCGGTTGCTTTCAACGCAGTTTTGGCTAATCTTGGTTTGCTCCCCATTCTCCCATCCTTCACCTAACTTGCTTGGCCTACATATTGGACCTCTGCATATTTGACACACCTATGAAACCAGTAACTCGTGAAGTTGACCTGTGTCTTCCTATGAAGCACAATGTATCTGTACTTGCTAAAGTTGTGTTGTTCCTTATCGAATGGTGGTTGCTGCCATCCCCTAAGATATATTAAGACTTGCTATTTTCCTCACTTGTTGGAATTGAGTTGAAGCTGGTTGAAGAAGTGGGTTTTCATGCCTATGGTTGAAGAGGCAGGTTGTCAGGCCTGTGAACAACTCTCTCCAAGTGAGAGAGTTTGTTGGGAAGTGATTTTATCCTAGAGAGAGTCCAACACCAGCTACCGAGCTCTGATAATTCCCGATCCAACCTATTGCTGAGACCTTGAAAGGGAAGTGGAACAGCCGATGGACTGTGGAACAATGAAGGTGCATATTCCTGGGGTGGAACAAGCATGTGGGGAATGAGATTTTGTGAGTAGTGGGCATAAGTAGGATCTTGGAGAGAATCCTTCCAGTTGCACTGTGCAGTTTTATATAACCTCAGGAAATCCTAGGAATCCCCTTTCCCAATGGAGTTTAGTCCCAGCTCAGGGGTGACCCACTGCTAAGCATGATGATTAACGTGGTCTATGGATGGGAGGTTCGTGGAAGGTCTGCACACAGTTGGTTTACTTCAATTAAAAGATAAGTACCCATTCCTATGTTCATTTACATGCTATGTATTTGTACATGCTATATTGATGATTATTGCATGTATATGTTGTTATATTATGGGTTATGCCTGTGATTACTGCATGTATGCTTTTACTTCTATTTCCGCATTAGTATGTGTATTAGAAAACTATGTTGTATATTTATGTTTATTTTTATAGGCATAAGATAATTGTTATTTCTACGAGATATCATGGCCCGACCTGGGTGGTTGAGGGACGTTACAAAATAGTATCAGAGCTAGTTGGAAGAAGATAAGGTATTTGGGTAGCGTTGCCCGACAGAGGTGTAGATGGTCGGGGACGTCACAATGAATACACCAAAAAACTGACTAAGAAGGAAGATCCTTGAGAGTACTAGCCATGATATCACATGTAGAATTGATGAATTGGATTGGTAAGGTGGAGCTATACTGTTTAAGTGAAGAAAATAGGAATCTTGGTTAACAATATTTCCTATACTTGTAAACATGACCTTACACCTACCAACATGCCCAAATCGGTATAGAGCCACATTAATAGTAATGGAAGTCAGATTGGTTAATAATTGTTGACAGTTTGGTCTGTTGGAGAAGAAAAGGGTTGATTTAACAACCTGATGAATAGGATACCACATATTTCCCCTTCAGTAATTTGGACTCCCGAACAATAGATTGCATTTTCGCAAAGCCATGGGAATCATGAGGGATTGGTGGAAGATGAAGCCAAAGGTGAAAACTCATCACGATCAAAGGAAGAGAGAAGAGAGGTGGATAGGGAAAGAAGTCGAGAGTGGTAGAAAAGACAAAAAATCACACAATACATAAAAAAGAGAATACTCAGAGGAAGTGTGAGTGAGTGACGATCTCACCGGATAAGGGAAAAATGAACAAAGGAGTTCATTGGAACATATCAAAGAGAAGAATGTAGTTTAGACATTTCCTTAAAGAAAATAGGAAGCTCGTCTAATTTATTGATGATCACCCTGAAACAAAGAATACTTGGATCCAGAATGGAGCGATAAAGAGCTGCAGCTTGGTACTTACAGGACAAAAACCAACACTGGTAAGGGGAGGTTGATGAGGGATTGTATAATAGAGAAAGGACTCCCTTGTGCATAGAAAATCGAGTTGATAAACTACCTGATAAACCTGTCTATGCCTTGAGTTCAGTGGGAAGGGGATAAATTTTGTTGTTGTCAGAGGGGGAAGCAGAGTAACCTTCCTGGATCATCTGAACTTGAATTCCAACTAATTCATTCCCTTTTGAGGCTATGCATGAGGGTGGCATACTGTAAGAAGGAACTCTGTAGTATGGCCCAAGGTTGGGAGGAGAGGTGTCCTCTCTCAGTTAGCTAGTTGTTGATATCTTTCCAAAATAGATAAGTGTCTAACTTGACCTTTTAACATATGTTAATGATGTAAATGTGTCTTTCTTTTCTGGCGTAATGTAAGTTATTAATGCTTGTAAATGATGTATTGAATTCTTGTGTAAATGGAATGTATGGTTATGTTTCCACCATTAATATGTTGAATTCATGAAGTCAAGTGAACATTGGGTGGTGCTATGTATTCATGGACATCTTGAAGCTTTAATAGGAAATTTTACAGGATACAGATAAAAAAATTGTTTGGGAGATGAAGGGAGTGTCCTAGTCCATGTTAAGTTCTGGGTAGAGTAAGAAACCCTGAGTCTTGATGGGATCTCCTATACTTAAGTGGGAATATTGAAATATATGCAAGGAATTCACTTACAATGAAGTCAGAAGGACCATGAGGGTATTAGAAGTAGTTTATGAACCCTTGAGGGTATGGAAAGCCTTAGGTTGCCAGTCGGTTAAAAACTTGAAAGTGACTAGGCTGTGAGTCAGATTGCTTCCTATGATGTATAAATATGTTTTGAATCAGGATGATTCTTATCCATTGATTCGTTGCATAAAATGCCTCTGATCCATTCGTTGAGACTAGAATTGTCCAAACTACATAAGGTAGGTTTGGGAAGAGTTTCGATGATGAAAGGGGTCATGGGACTTAGATCTATCATAAGACCTCTCCTCACCGTTGTATTTGCAAGATCCATTTTGACGAAGGAAAATATGGGCCGTTGATGCCGATTTCAGTTTCATTGGGAGAAGAGTATTCAATAGTCTCAAGGGGGAGGTTGAAGCAATGAGTCGATAACAAAGATGAATTACATAGGATTCGTCGATATGTCAGAAGAGATTTAGGTAGATCACAACCATTGGATATTAGTTGGTCCATCCACAAGAAAGAGGGCCAAGAACCTTAACCTTCACCCAGATAGAACCTAGAGATATGATCATGACCATTGACAAAGGTGTTGCGATCACTGTCTGATCTAGTTGAATTAATCATCGAGATCAAGCGATTGAAAGTAGGCCTAGAAGATGAAGTGGGTGCACTTCAACGACGACGATGACCTTTGTAAGGTTGAATAAGGACCGTTGATCAGAGAATGGGCTAGACATGATTTCAACCATAGATTGCCATAGGTCCCACCTAAACATCTTAGAAGAGTTTGAAGCACATGGATTAATCATCGTGCAAATTAAAGGCACCGACATGATCGGAGTTATCAAGAGTCAAGGTCTGAGAGCCATCGGATCTAGAGATAGGACTCATCCAATTTTTTTGTCGAAACTCAAGGATGGGGGTGACTTATGTCTTAGTGACGGAGAATGAACCCTGACGATGAAAAAGAAAGTCCCCGATAGATTGGAGTTGTTGAATCAATGAGCCAAGATGTAAGCGCCATGTCAGTTCCACATCAGATAGCATGAATTACATGTAGCCACATGGATGCCACAAGGAAGTGAGTTGAAAAATGTCGATAGGTCACAACTCTTGATATCAATTTTGGAATCGAGAGAGATTACAATTGTTGGAAAGATATCAATGAGTAAAATCCAATCATAGGATGTAATGTCAGAAACAAAGAAATTTGAATGTAAGGCCTTCCTAATTCATGGCCTAAAAAAAAATAAAAAATTGTAATATCCTACTGAAATGACTGCAATTTAGTTTATAATTTTTCTTTATGAAAGGAATAAAATGATAAATAGACAACATAATAAATTAGACAGCATAATAACAACAAAATACTAATAATAGACGAACTGGTAAAATACATACCTCGACCTGCAGGTTGGTTGATTTATCCCCTGGTTCACTTGTTCTTGTTCTTGCCCAAAATTCCCAAACTGAATATTTACCTCCCAGCCAACTAGGAATAGCCTCTCCGGCTCCCTAGCTCTAGGAATCCTTGCGGTTTTTTGGCCACCAAGCTCAAAGTTCCCAAAAACAATAGTGTCCGTGTAAAAGCTCCCCAAAAACAATCTATGTCCTCCAAATTCCTCCTTCTTCCCCTCTCTTTCAGAATTTCATCCTTTTCTTCTTATTCTCCCCAATCTTTCCCCAAAGAAAAGAAGACCCCTCTCCAAATCATCTCCCCCCTTCTCATTCAATTCCCCAACTTCCTTATCCTCTCATTAATTCCCCAACAACCTTATCCCCTCATTAATTAATTCACCTACATTTTTAATAATAAACTAATAAAAATACTCATTGAAATAATTTTAATAGTTAATTAAATTTAAATTAACATCTATGACAAATAAATAATCAAATTGGGTTGTTACATACACCCACCCTTCAAGAAAATTCATCTCGAAGTTAGAATACAAGGGTAATGACACATGATTCATACATCCACATCAAATAAACAACACCATCAACTTAAAACACTTATACATACTAGTGTACATGTGCAACTAGCACATACATTGGGACTCACACATGTACTAATGACAATAACTATCACACCTAAAGTAATTCTTGTATGCGTCCAATCCAATCAACAAGACCATTCATGTCATAAAATATTATAAACCATTTAAAATGTTCACAAAATCCTTCAATTATAATAATTTAGCACAAGCAACATTCACTTAGATAATTGCAGTTCAGTTAAACAATTATAAATATACATATATACATATTTTTCAAAAAGACAAAATCAATAAATTATACTATAAAGAAAAACCCCCACACACTCTCAACTACTTCTATTCATCCTTCCTCCTTAACCTACTTCCATCTTCCATCCCTATCCTTCCTCTGCAGGACTATCTTGGAGCGTCAACTATATTGACCTAACTCCAGATAGAATGTGTAAGTGGAAGTGTCAAATATCTTGACCAAGCTTCCCCTGTAGGAAAATGGCAGTCATCATCACACGTTGAGGGGAGTGTGAGCTAACATAATCCTCCCATGACTCCAGGTTTCAAAGGATACATGGTGGGAAATTCCTCCACCCCTCCTAATAGAACTAGGGTGAACACCCTACCATGCACCATACAGTGGCACTGTGTTGCTAGGAATTTTGTCATTGTATATTCAACTTTAGGCAGTCTTGCCACCTGAAAAATTTGCACTTGTCCACATATCATAGCAATGCATTTGAACCAATATAATTTCACATACAAATATTCATACCATATTGTTTCTTGGTCGATGTTCACAACATCAACCTTTTATCATCATTATCCTTTGGCTATTTCATAGCCTACTGACCTACAGATTAGTCTATAACACAAACTAATACATATCTATGCACTACTATCATGTAAATGCATTTAATTATATTCTCAATTCGGTATCCACGTACCAACAACTTTAAATGTTGAAATTTTCATGTTAGAAATAGATTGCATAATATCCATCATAATTAAAATAACGATAAACATTCATAGAATTGATATTCACATAGGTGCATGTGTCTTAAAATTTCAAGTGTATCATTAATAGTTTCACAGTTAATAGAAAATAAAAGATGATTAGGCCTTAAGTAATTCTAGCTATCTAAGTCAAAAGGTGGCATTACATACACCCAACCTTCCGGAAACATATTCCCGAGGTGGTAAAAAAAAAGTGAGGGAAGATCTCTTCGTAAGGTCTCTGCATATTCCCAAGTAGCAGATCCCGGGATATACTTGTCGCACTGGACCTTAACTTGGTCTACTAGATGGTTCCTGAACTGTCGAACCCTATGGTCCAATATGTGTAATGATTCGACCATGAGGGTTCCCATATCTGATACCTACAATTCCTTCCAATTGAGTTTATGATATTCGTCTGCAACATAATGTAACATCCCGCTCTTGTGCACACCTGATTGGAATTATTCTTTGAGGACACTTGCGTGCAAGTGATCCGGTTCATTATATGATTGGCGATTTTGATTATGGATCATGATGATGTTGTGGATTTGATGATAGGTTATTTATGATATTTATATCGACAAGTGATATTGACTGTTTTTTCCTGAGTGTGCAGGACTCTGGACTGATTAAGGATGTCGATGGCATCGATGGACCTCCTTGGACTCCAGATCGAGTCAGGGGTGGACAATTATGGTTTGAGTGTTTTTGATATTTCATATGTGATATATGGCTACTAGATTATGATGTTGATTTTGATCTATGACATGTTTCTTTGATGGATGGAGGCTGATGATAACTTGCCAACCAGACTCACATTTGGAGTAAATGGGTCACACATGACAACCAAATACATTGAGGGAGAGGTGTGGCAACAAACCTGCCACATCCTATTAGAACTCTCATCATGGCTCAAATTGTAGGTTAATGATTACCTAGTTCTATATATCCACTATGTCGTGAGGGAAGACTATGACAGTCACTCACGATGATTCTAAGGGGCGCGAAACAAGGAAGGGTCCTTTTTCCTTAGAGGCCCTTAGTCTCCCGCAAGGTCACCTGATGGAGTATTGATTCCAGGGGTTTGACGTCTACCAAAATTCAGTCAAAAGACAAGTGGCACCCTTGGAGCACGTAGTGCATATTGAAGGGAACGTCGTGTAAATAAAACATTAATGTAGGCGAGTGGCACCCTTGGAGCACGTAGTGTGTCTAGAAGGGCATGTCACGATTTTAAAACTGGTAAGTTATTGAACTTAGTACCTAGAAAACTATGTCACCTTAGGACTTGGTCAGCCCTAAAATGAATGTTGCGTTAGTAAAGATTAATAATCATAAATTATGTTAAAAACTTTTGCCGAGCCTAGTGAATTTAAAAGCCTAGGTATAAGAAGGGCATGTGAAAAAAAAACAAATCTAAAAGGGAATTTAACCAAGGGGGGATGAAGAAAATTCAAATATAAATAATTAAATCAAAATTTTATTGAAGGATTAAATTATTAAAAAGGTAATTTGTTGTTTGTGTGTAAACTTGCTAATTCTGAACTTAGATAAAGAGGGGAACTTAAAGACAAAATGGATGTGGAACGTAGGAGGGAATCTAGCCTAGGGAAATTTCTAATTTCGAACTCAACTAATATTTAAGAAAATCGTCAATCATTAAAAGGAATGTAAGGGAATAAAGGGACACTCGGGAGCATTTTTAGGAATGCTTTTAGGTGGGTGAGGGAAATAGGCAAATCAAATTAATTAATTAATTGAATTTATGGTGCAACTAAGGGATCAGGTGACATGTGTACGAAGCAGTTTTATCCTAATTAAATTTTAATAAACAAAAATTAATGAGGGTTTTGGCAACAAATCACTAAGAAAACTCTATAAAAGGAATGATGTAGGAGGAAAAGGGATCACGTTTGGTATGCATAAGGTTATGCTATCAGATTTTAGTATTGACTGAATTTTTCTTGTGGGAGTTGGGATACCCAACTCGGATAACGAGTGGTAGCTCAACCTTGCGAGGCGAGCTGGGAGCTAGTTTTCTCTGGTTGTGAGCGTGGCCCCTTTGCATCTCAGGGGGATCAAGGGAGAGAAGAGTACCCCTATCTTTGGCTGGGAGGTACCGGTGAGGTATCAATGGTTGGAAACCAGGAGCTCGATGGAGCACAAGCACATGACAACCATTTCTAGTTCTTCTCCTTCGAATACAATACACATGTGTAAATTTTTATTGAAAAAGTAGTTAAATTTTTTGTATATGAATATCTATAATGGCGAAATTGAGTTGAAATTTTGGACAACAATTGTGAATTGTCATTCAGATTGTAGAACATTCTCATCGTTGTTGCCACGACCTTGAACGTCAGTATACATATGTTGTTTTATAAGATTCTGATCTGTATGATCTGTGTTCTTTTTAACGATATGGCTTCATGTTTCTCCCATAGTAGTTTTCATTTACATAAAATTTGTTTCCTGTAGCGCTGCAACAAAAGACCATTTGAATTTATTTACCTATATTTTATTTAGTCTTGTAGCATTGCAATAAAATGTCTAATTGAATATTATTTTACTATGTTTTATTAATCCTATGGTGCAATAATAAAAATGTCCTTAGAATATTATTACCTGTGTTAACTCTTATTGTGGCACAACAATGAAATTGTCTATTGATTATTATTACATGTGTTTATTATTCCTTAGCGCAACGATAAATAGTCCATTGGAATTATTGACCTGCATTTTTATTTATTTTTCCGCACAGTCTCTTGAAATTCATTTTTACCGCAAGCTGGGAGAGCGCCTACAGCCTCATTGTAACCTTCACTCATCTCCATCCTTTCGTTCGCGTCAAATGTTAACCATCTTATATTTTCCACCTTCCCTTTCATGTGCATTGTCGAAAGGTAACACAACTGTAAAACTGCTTCCTAAGCACATGGTGAATAGGATAGGTAAAACCACTATCATCACACCTTCCCGGGTGTGTTGGTGAGAATTGTTCAACGCCGAATACCTTCCCATCGAGCATGAGTTTTATTTTGGCATCCCTATTGTTGGATGTTTTCATGCGCTCTTGATATCTCTTAAGGCATTCCTTTGAGGACGGCGATCTGTTGTTTAGGGAGAGCCCTTGAAAGCTCCTCCCTTCATCATCCGTGCTAAGATCATTGTGGATATTGCAATTTCTTGTGGGTTCGTTGTCCAGTCCAGTTGGTTTTTTACTTGGTATCACATGAGTGGTATTGCAGGCTCTTCGGATGGCTGCAGGATCTAGATTATAGGCTGGCTTTGAGTGATTCAGATCATTCTCGTCCCTCTCTATAAATATTTTCTCTGCCTAGTGATCGAGGCATACTCCCTCACTCATGTGGCTTCCCACCTCACAGTCCGAAATACCTATGCTAAGAGGCCATATGGGACATTGTCATTCCAAGGTTGACTCTAGGATTGTCGCAGTCCACCTGTGTGGTCATGCTGACTCTTAAGGCGACCAATGTCTTGGCTCGTCACCCAACCCCTGCCCACGCTAGAGCCTATGCATACTTATTCCTGACAGTGAGTGGTCCTTAACACTTCTCCTTTATTTAATTTAGGTATTGATGATGCTACATGTGCCTCAAGGTGATTTGTAGTTCCTTCGGTTAAAAAGGGACACTCTAGTCTACCTCATGTCCCGGATTCTCAAGTTCAGTTATAAACTTAAAAAAAAACCAGTAACATTATTTTTCCCTTATAGTTAAGGCTGGAATGGAATGTTAAGTGGTTAATTCATTGCTAATGCGACCTAAAATTTTAGCGTTTTAACTAGGTGGTAAAATTTTAGGACATCTGAGTGAGGTAAACTTTTTATAGACTAGAATCCCTTCATGTAGACTCCTTTTTTTAAATTAAAATTGTAAGGGGGTTGTTTTATTAATTTATATCTGCAAGAATGATTAATAATTAGTTTTATCTAGTCAGCATGAAAGTAATGATTGTTTTATTAAGTTATCTCTGCAAGGAAATGATTATTAATTAGCTTTTATCCAGTCCACTTGTGATAAATAATTGTTTTTATTTAATTATTTTGTCAAAGAAATGATTATTAATTCATTTTCATCCAATCAACTTGAGAGTAAGGATTGGGTTAATATTAGTAAAATTATCCAAGTAAGGGGGACAAACTAAACCTTATTTGAGAATTTAATTTCTTCTTACTTTTCTTAGGGTAATGGATTAAAGACTAGACTAGACAAAACTCACCTTTTTATTATTCACCACATACACTTTTAATTAGGAACCTTGAGAAAGGAATGCACGAGGGATTTCATGTATATTGATGATTCTCTTAGTGAACTCTAATTTACTGATTGATAGGTATTATTTATCTTAATGACTTAATAAGTATTTCATTTGATGATTTGCACTCCTCAAACTATGTTCATCATTCAGGAGAAATTAATTAGTTGACCTTGCGCTAAAAAATGGTGTGGAATTTTGTTTAATTAAGAACTTCTAACCTCTTGTTCTTTTATACCAAGTTGATTACTCTCGTTCCCTATGAAGAATGTTGAATTGTGAATTATTCAGTTACTAAATTCAATTGCGCACACTGACTTATAAGAAATGTGTGATGTTAGATAATGGGATTCTCACGCGTATGGAAATTAATGTTGTAATGATCGTCTTAGACAATTATCCTCTTGCATGATGGAATTTCAGTGTACCACATGATGATTAAATTTTTATACTCTCTATGAAACAAAATTTATTGTATTGAATGATCGTTTATTTTATATTACTCACTCTCCATGAATTTTATGTTACTAGTGATGGTTATTAGAGAGTTGTTCCTGGTAGATCGTAAATGATGTTAGATTTAGTCTTTTAATTTAATCTAAGTAAATGTTTGTTAATTGCTTCAAACTTAATGATGTGCTAATATGTTTCATGGAATTCAATCTTGTGATGTCTTCGAGCTGTGTCGATAGGACTTATCGTTGATGTTATGGTCTTAATGTTTTAAAAGAAAAAAAAATCATCTGTTGTACGTTGTAAGAGTCTTAATGGTTGGGGCCTTTACACATGGTATCAGAGCCGGTTTGACCTACAACTTGGGATCACTATGACTTCCATTGATTAGATATTTGATTATAAAATGTCACTAATTAAATTTGTTTGTATTCGTGTAGGTAATCATGGTTATAGGACACGTAGACGCAAATGATGAGGTACTAGGGGAGGAGGCACGGTGCCTCAAGTAGCATCCACGCACGAGGGGTCTAACCCCCAGGGAGAATAATAGGTTGTCGGGTAGGAACAGATAGTTGTGGGTGATGTGTTTGGGCTGATGATGTCTTTTTAAAGAATGTTAGAGGAACTGATCATTCATTTGGATAGAGATGAGTCCAGGGCACTGACACCTCCTGAGGGTCCACCGCGTGCCCCGAGAGGTATTGGTAACATTCATCACGAACTCGAGAAGGTCAATTTTCTTGAGTTCTTTGGTGCCATGGACGGTGCAGCTTCCAAGGCATGGTTGGAGAATATGGAGATGTGCTTTTCACTTCACGAATATACCTCCAACATGAAGGTCCACATGGAAGTATTCCAATTGAAGGGGAGCACTCTACTATGATGGAAGACGTTCCTGCCACAACTGAACATGGTCTTCGAGGAAGTGTCATGGGAACTGCTCAAGGAGAGGTTCCAGGAGAGGTATCTGTCTAAGGAATTCATTGAGTGACAACTCAATGAGTTCAACGACTTGTGACGGTGCCCAAGTACGAGGCCCTTTTTATGGAGTTGCTTCGATATGCTTCGCATCTGAATACCTAGAATCTTAAGGTCAACAAGTTCGTGTTCAGAATTAATGTCAGAATTCATACGAAAGTGAGGATTTTGATGCCTCAAATGTTGCACGATATTGTTCATAAGACCC
Organism: Picea engelmannii; assembly: GCA_009831015.1. Taxonomy (NCBI): domain Eukaryota; kingdom Viridiplantae; phylum Streptophyta; class Pinopsida; order Pinales; family Pinaceae; genus Picea; species Picea engelmannii. The sequence goes on from ML778792.1 coordinate 130,332, forward strand.
TCATAGCTGAGGAGGAGCTCATTAGTGGGGATTAGAGTAGGACTCCAGCGAGACCAGTAAGAGATGCGACATTTGGTGTGCAAAAATATCATACACCAACTAGACATCCAACATGATATTGAGGCACTCTGAGAGGATCCAATTCCTCTACACCACGATGACCAACGCCTCATCAACAGACTCCCTATAAAGGACCACAAAACCAGAAGAAACGTTGATCGCAACAACAATAGTTTAGGCCTATTTAGCAGAACAGACCATGGTTCCAGGCCGATGGGCCTTCATCTTCTACTTCAGGTACCAGGAGTACTGGATTGAAGACCCAGTGCCAGACATGTGGGGAGACACATTACCAGTGTGACTTCCTGGTTGAGAGGGCCAGAGAAGTCATAACATCCAGACCCACTACTATGGGAGATTTGGCCAAGGCCCATTGGATTCATGCAGTGGTGAATAACTTCCAGATAAAGAACTAGTCTACTATGCTCAAGATATCAGGTATTGTTGCTGACGAGATGCTTACTGTTTTGATAGATCTAGGTGCTACATAGATTTTTATTTCTAGTGCAGCACTAAAAATAATTAAGGTAAATGAAGTCAAACATGACGAGTTTATATTCATAAAAATGGCTTTGGGATCCAAACAAAAGGTTGGAGGAAAGGTTATGGGATGTAGCCTTAACTTGGGATAATTTTTCATGAAGGCCAACCTATATGTCACGATATTGGGGTCTTATGACGTCGTGATCGATATGGACTGGTTGGAATCACATGAGGCGATACTCAATTGTAAGATGAAATGATTGAGTTTGGTCGATGATGAGGGATAGAGACGTGTGATTGTAGGAGGGAACCAGAGAGTTTCCCTAAGGTTCATATCTTCCCTACAACTACAGAAGAGCATGCACAAGGGATGCAAACTATATGTGATCTTGACGTTAAATGAAAAAGGGTGTGGCAAAAGGACTAGAAAACCTTCTGGTAGTATGAGAGTTTACGGACGTATTCCCATAGGAGTTACCGGGGTTTCCACCATAGAGGGAATTATAATTTACCATCGACCTAAAAATGAGAATTGAACTAATAGAAAGAATGCCTTATCAGATGTCGACCCCTGAGTTACAGGAGTTGAAAATGCAAATGAAGGAGTTGCTGGATATAGGACTTATACGTCCAAGTGTGTCACCGTGGGGTGCACCTGTTATTTTCATATAGAAGAAGGATGGTTCGTGGAGACTCTGCATTGACTACCGTAAATTGAAAAAGGCCACGATCAGGAATCAATATCTGTTTCCAAGGATAGATGATCTGTTTGATCTGATGAAGGGTGCGATGGTGTTATCAAAGATCGACTTGAGATCAGGTAACACTAGCTATAGATCAAGGAGGAAGACATTCCTAAGACTGCATTTAAGACGGGTTTTTGACATTATGAGTTTATTGTTTTACCATTTGGACTGACAAATTCCCTAGGGGTATTTATGAGTTTGATGAACGAGGTGTTCCGCGAATACTTGGACAAGTTCTTCCAAGTATCCATTGATGATACTTTGATATATAATTGGATGATGGAGGAGCATGATGAGCACTTGCGCTTTGTACTATAGTGTATATGAGAGAAAATTGTTTTGGAAACTATCTAAATACTCATTTATCAATCGAAGATTCATTATTTAGGGCATGTTATCTCCGACGAAGGTATCGCTATGGTTCCAATGAAGGTCGAGGCTATTATGGAATGGCCTACGCTAATGAATGTCCTAGAAGTGCGTAGCTTCATTGGTTTAGCGGGATACTATCGACGGTTCATCGAGGGTTTTTCGAGGATAGAAAATCCGATTACGGAATTGCAGAAGAAAGACAAGAAGTTTGTTTGGATCGAGAAATGTGTGGAATCATTTCGGAGGCTCAAGGAGCTATTGACGCCATCACCAATACTGAAGGTTCTTGACATGCACAAAGACTTCTTGGTATGCACGGATGCATCCAAGGAAGGCTTAGGCAAAGTCTTGATGCAAGGTGGTCGAGTGATTGATTACATCTCGAGAAAGTTAAGAAAGCACGAGGAGAACTATGCAACACATGATTTGGAGTTTTTAGCCATTGTGTATGCCTTGATAGTATGGAGACACTACCTGATTGAATGGAAATTCAAACTAAAAATAGACCACTATGGTTTACAACACATCTTTATGCAAAGAGACCTGAACGCGCAACAAAGGCGTTGGTAGGAATTGCTTAGCGAGTACGATTTCAAGATTACTTACATAAAAGAAAAAATGAACAGAGTAGTTGATGCATTGAGTCGAAGGCCACACATATTTTCGGTGATTCCTCTTCAGACGAATCTACATGAAAATATTCTAACTTTCCAATGCGAAGATGACTTGTATAAGGAGGTTAAGGATTTTATCAGACAAAACACATTGATGGCACCAAAATTTGAGGGATTTATTGTGGAAAACGACGGATTATTGAGATTTAATAATCATATTTATATACCTCCCAATGATGAGTTGAGGCATTTGATTCTAAATGAGGCTCATAGAATAGTGTGCATGGCTTATCCAGGAGTCACAAAGATAAGGGCAGACCTTAAAAACTTATTCTTCTAGAAAGGAATGGACGTGGACATAGTTTACTACATGACGATATGTCTAGAATGTCAGCAGGTGAAGGCTGAATATACACATCTGGTAGGATTACTACAACCACACACTATTCTAAAATCGAAATGGGAGGTCATTTCAATGGATTTCATTGTTGGATTTTCCCTGATGACAAGGAGACATGACTCGGTTTTTGTGGTCGTTGACACTTTGATGAAGAGTGCTCATTTTATCCCTGTGCGTATGACGTATCATGCACCTGACATAGATAGAGTTTTCATTAGCAATATTTTAAGGCCGCATGACATGCCTAAGAGGATCATGATCTAGAGGGACTACATGAAACAAGGTTCGACAGTTTTGAGGGGAAGAAAGTCATTCAACCTCTCATTTACCCATGTGTGCAGTTCTCATTACTTAACGGTTACTCAACATTCAACCTAGTCTGAACATGACATTCTCTAATTAAAGATTCATTCAGTTATTAGATGTTGGACACACCGATCACACTGAGAGTGGGGGTGAATCAGTGCGAGGGATATTTTTACACTTCTCACGAAAATTTAGTTAGCAATCACCATTCACAACATCATTACTTATTAATTCCATTCATACTTAATTTCTTGCATGTAAATATATCTCAACTACATACATTAACAATAAATAACTATACACCATCACAATAAAGAACACAAGGAACACCAGATATATGTATAAGTTTCTTTTGTATTATGGACTACAATCCTTGGGTTTTATCAGCACCAACTGAAATAGAGCACCAAATCCAAGAGAGCACCAAATCTCAATGCAAGACCCAACTTGTGTATCTCAGCACCAATCGAGCTTTGAGAAATCTAATCCTAAAGTACAAGACCCATCTTGTAGACAGAAAGAAATCTATCAAACTGTACCAATGGTCTATAGAAATACAAGTGCATCAACTATGCACAACCTATCACAACAACTCGTCACCTCAACCTTTCTCATCAATATCATCATACAAATCTGATATGTAACTCTATAACATACTCGTTTTATGTGATCATAGACTTGCAAAACTTCCTTAACTTCAACAATAAGAAACTAACATTTTCACCAAACTTTACTTTAGTCTCACATGACTAATTTTGGATTAGTCAACAAACTTAACTTAAAACAATCATAAATCTATACCTGTAATGAATAAATGTATGAAAATGGTACACAATGTTCTTTAGTGTCTTGTCTATGATTCCTCCAAGTTTCACTTCTTGGAACCTCCCAAAAAATGAGTTATACCAAAAATGACATACATTGTTGAATTCTAGCTTATTTTAGAGAGCGAATCTTGTAGAGCATAACCCACATGAAATATTTTCTATATGGATCTGAAAATGGTGCACAACATAATACATAATGTACTCTAACCAATACATTTTGTCTTTCTTAATTTAGATCTATTATGAAGAAGTTATGACATTTTTACCCGAAACACCTATTTTAGACTAGTTTCAGGACTAACCACAAACCCTATTTTTCACGACGTTTAAATCCCAAAATACAACGACCCACAAGCTGACATTTTTATCACCGTTACTTGGATATGTTGTCTCAACATCCTCCAGATATCGCTATTTGAATCATTCTAGAAAAAAAGTTATTGCAAAAATGGTGAGATGGCCTGTAAATAACATACCTTAGAAAGCAACATCAAAAGACTTTATCCTCCCTTGAATTTCAGCCTTCTTTACTTCACCTTCCATTTGAAATTGTCCTTATATCTCCTTTGGTTACCTTCATCACTTGTATATATTCAATATTCTCAATGGATACTAATGGGATACCCTTGCTTTCTTATTTATACTTTCCAAGTAACTTCCTCTAGAAGTATCCACTTAACCACTTTGTCCACTTAACCACTTTCCACAAATAGTAAGTTCTACACTCCTAGTTGCAACTAAATTTATTATTTAATTAATTTATTTTGCAACCACTTTGACTTATCCATAAATTGTAAACTCACCACTTCTTGTTGCAACCACTTTATTATTTAAATAATTTCTCTTTGCAACCACTTTGACTACTTTATTATTTAAATAATTTATCTTTACTCACAACTTCTTGTTGCAACTAAATTTTCTATAATTAGTCAATTCATAACTTATTTCCCCTTAACTAACTTCTTGTTCACTTAGCCACTTTGTCCACTTAACCACTTTATCCACAAATAGTAAACTCTCCAATTATAGTTGCAACTAATTTATTTTTAATTGTTTTATTGTTGCAACCACTTAACCCATGATTAACCACTTTCACTGGTCAACTTCTTCTAGGAGCTTCTACAATAATTTGACTTCTTTGACCTTCTAGAGGCTTCTAGATAACTCATGAGGGTTCTCCAACTTCACATGGCCATAACTCTCTAACAGTGAGGAGTTATGTGACGTTCCACATATCACCGAAAATGACATGACATATACTATCCATATGGGATAGTTTCTCCTGCAAATTCACTTATATTTGTTACATTATTCCTTAATCAAAATTGGGTTCCCTAACCACACTGCTGGGCTACCTAACCATTTGGACTTCACAAAGTGTCTTCCTGTGAGGGATTTCACCATAAGGGGGCCACTTTGAGAACTTTAACCAAGAGCGTCTTCCCATGAGGGATTTCACCATAAGGGGACCACTTTGGAGTTTATCCATTTGATTATTCNTAACCATTTGGACTTCACAAAGTGTCTTCCTGTGAGGGATTTCACCATAAGGGGGCCACTTTGAGAACTTTAACCAAGAGCGTCTTCCCATGAGGGATTTCACCATAAGGGGACCACTTTGGAGTTTATCCATTTGATTATTCCTATCAACCATGACAAGACAACAATGACCAACCTTTACACCATCCTGTCTATATATCAATCTATGACAATACATCACTATGACACCACTTGAAATCTTTGACATCAATTAAATCTATGACAACATAGGCCATCAATCAATACATCAATGATACTATGAAAATACATCAACTCTTTGACATCAATCACAACATAATGCAACATCAGATGCTTCGGTGCGCAACATTATAACATCATAAGTAAACAATACATTCACACCATAACATTAAACATCATATTGTGCATATATAATAAAACACAACACACAGATTTACGTGGTTTACCCAGCTTGGGCTACGTCCACAACAACTAGATTCTTATATTATTCCTCGATATTTATGTTACAACTACGCACTGCACTACAAAATATGAAACAATATCATTTACCAAACCCGCCTATCCATTTTTTTGTAGTGTGAGTTCACTCCTTAGTCATACCTTAGATTTATTCCTTTGGTCAACTCTTTTACCCAAAAAGCACTAGAAACACACATCATATCTCCCTTCATTCAAAAACCCATTACATATTTATACATAGCAATAGGGATAATCCCATTACAAAAGTGGACAAAGTGTCACTCACAACCCAACGGTTTATAACTATTTTCCACCTTTTGCGCACTACTCCATCACGCATCCTTTTGTCGCGCTCTTTGACTCCTTGAAGTCTGCTTCCATTGCACACTCTGGTTCATATTCTAATTGTCTTTTACTCTTCAAATTCCTTTTGGGACAGATCCCAAAACTTATCCAAAATGCCTCTCCAACAACCCCCCAACACTCACTTGTGGTTCGTATCGACTCACTCAGGCATGTTTCCAGTGCGCCATGAATGCTTCGAAGGTTGCCTTCACTGTTGTGGCCTTTTCCTTGAAATCTAGTTTCTTCTGCAAAATTTGGTCTACTATTTGAGCTGTCATGCAAGCATGTGCCTTCTCAACACCTTCGTCTGCTACCTGTTTGATGATTCCTCGAGTCATTGTGAGGGTCACTATCACTATGTATGCTTCTTCCTGTAGAAATTCTATCTGTTGCACGTGGGCTTGTTGCTCCGCCCTGAGTTGATTCATTTTTTAATACAAATTTCGGTTCTCGTTCATCATAGTTACCACCTCTGCTGGTGGCAATGTTCCCATTTCTTATTGTAATTTTTGCACCTTTCCTTGCGCAGTCTGAATCTTCTGACTTATCTCTTACTGCACCATGTTGTCATTTAGTTGTGTCCAAACACCCATGGTCATTGTGTACAGTTGCATGCACTCTAATTTTAGAGTCTTTATACTACATACCAATGTTTTCTCACTTTGCGTCCTTGTCTCCCTCTCTTCAGGTGGCATAATAGGTGTTACACATGCTTCTAGATCCACTATGCGTGCATGGAAGTCCTAAATGGATTCACTTATCTTTGTTCCCTGATCTTCCACCAAGGCCTCCTTCTCGACATGTGCCTTTGATATTTCTTGATATACATGCTTGAATGTCTATTGCATGCATTCTACTTTCTACACGGCCTCATTGCACTCTTGTTTCACTTTGATGTACTCTATTTCTAATGCAACATTCTCGACTGTAATATTTAATATCTCATTAGATGTCTTCTCGACGCGCACATTCAACTCTTGTGTTATGCTCATCGGTAGATCCTAGAACACATCCATTAGTAGTTGTGATAACACTAGATCTATGTGACCTAATTCCCTAGCCTGCTCTTGCATCTCTGTCATGGGGAACTCGACTGCCCCTATAGCTAGCTTAATCAACCTTCTCTACCCTGCAACTGCCAAGGACTGGGACATTGTTTATCCTTGTTGGGTATGTGTTATATTCTTTGTACGACTATCTCTAGTGTGTGCTACATTGTCTTGGATGTGCAGGGGGGTTCGGGGACAACAAGTGGTTCGGGAAACGTGTCACATTTCTACTTCATTTTTCATGTCCATTGTTGGATGGCTTTTCATCACATGGTTTTCTATTTTCGGTTAAGGAATTAAGGTTTTTGACTAATCCAGGTTAGTGGGTTAGGGTTTTGAATGCCATTGGATCCTATATGTATATTTTATTGTAAACAATGTATGATAGTGAATGAATATAGAATGATGGTTTTCCCGGTTTGGGTTTCCAGGGGAAAAATATTTGTGTAATGTGTGTATTTTCCATTGTATCTTTTTTGTTCTTTTACTGAAAATCTGTTTGCAGTAAATAACTGTACAAGGTTAAAATCCACATTTGGGATCAGATCTATTATTGGTTTTAGGGGGACGCCTTTGTGGTCAAGGGTTTGGTTGGGGACTATGATAAGCCTGGTTAGATTGGGAGATCTGTAGTATTGATTCTTTAGGTGAAGAGAAATGGTGAATAGTTCGGAAATGAAGATCGGGAATTTTAATGGGAAAATTTTTGAGTTGTGGAAGCTCAAGATGGAAGATATTTTGGTAGACAGATATTAGTGGGTCATGATGGAGTCAGGTACTGCACCTACAAGAACGTTAACACATGACTAAAACAAGTTGGATTTAAAGGAAAAGAGCACAATCTGATTGTGTCTCTCAGATTCCATATTACTGAATGTGTCAGTGGAAGCTACAACCAAGGAGTTATGGGATAAGTTGGGGAACTTGTATCAGTCAAAGTCTCTGGTAAATAAACTTTTCCTACGGAAAAATATGTATAACCTGAGGATGAGAGATGGAGACTCTGTGATAGAGCATATGAATGACTTCAACACTGTTGTAAGTCAGTTGTTATCTGTTGAGATTAAAATTTCAGATGAAGAAAAGTGTATTAGTTTACTATGCTCTTTACCAGACTCGTGGGATAGTCTGGTTGTGGCCATAGGTAGTAATACAACTATCTTGAGTTTTGATTATGTGGTCTCATCCTTGTTATTGAAGGAAATGAGATGGAAGAACATGGAAGGACAAAGCATAGATGAAATATTTGTAAGAGGATGCTCCCAGGGAAGAAATAGATCTAAGTCATCAAGTGGGAGATCTAAGTCTAAGGGTAGATCTAAATCTCCTAAAAATTTTGTAAAGGTATGCTGGAGATGTGGAAAAGAAGAGCACTACAAGAAATAGTGTATATCCAAAGTTGATAAAAAGAAGGGATCTGAAGAAGCTCCTTCTATAGAAGAAAATAACTCCAAGGAAGAATGATGGGATGTGTACTTGTCTTCTTCAAGAACACATGCAGATCATAAGTCATGGTTGGTTGACTCAGGTGCATCATTTCATATGACTCCCCAAAGGGAGTGGTTCTGTAAATATGAAAGGTATGATGGAGGTAATGTTTTCCTAGGTGATGACTCAACAACCAAAATCATAGGACAAGGAAAATTCAAGTTGAGGCTCATAGATGGAAGGATTAGAACACTTCCTGGTGTTCTGCACATCCGAGGATTGACTAGAAATTTGATTTCTGTAAGAAAAATGGATGATGTAGGGGTAAAAATGGCATTTGAAAAAGAAACTTGTAGGATGGTTTGAGGAGCAATGGTTTTTCTAAAGGGAGCTCAAATTGGAACTTTGTATAAGATGCAAGGAAGAACTATTAGTAATGGGTGTAATAGTTCCATTGTTCTTGATATTGGAACAAAAGAAGAAAAAAATACTACAATCTCTGGAGAAAAGGTTATGCTGTGGCATCAATGACTGGGGCATATCGGAGGGAAGGGTATTTGTTGGTTGTGGAGCCTGATTATCTTCCTGATTTAGAGGTCCTTTCTTTCAACCATGTTTATACCCCATGAAGTATTTACACCCCAGAAGTATGTACACTCTTCCACGCGGGGGAGTGCAGAGGGGGGGTACCCCCTCTGTGGGGTCTGGGGGGCCTATCCCCCTGGCTGGGGGGTCTGGGGGCAAGCGGGCCCCCAGCGGGGGTTCGGAGGCAGCGTCCCCCGAAGCAAAAATTGCCTTGTAAAAGTATATTGTAATTTCATTGTAAATCTGGACCGTTCATTATAAGGTCGCAGATCTAACGGTAGAGATTATGTTAGGGGTTTTTTTCCCTAGAAGGAAACCCTCTTTTATGAGGGAAATTTATTGCGGCTATGTAGGATGGTGAATATTGTATTCTGAGAGAGTATACTGTGAGAGAAAGAAGAGGAAGTTACAACAGGTTTTGCTGTAGGTTGTATCCCTTCATTTGCTGGATAATAATAAAGGAAGGACTTGGCAATTTCTCTGGTGGACGTAGCCCACACTAGGTGAACCATGTAAATCTATGTCTCTCTTGTATTGTGTGTCTTCTGTGTTTTGTTTCTGCATTTGTTTTATTTTATTGCTCTGCAGTCCTGTTTTTCTAACAACTGGTATCAGAGCGTAAGGTAACTTGCAGGAAAAGAGGGTTCCTGGTTCGAGTGGGAGCAATGTCGGAAGATGGAAAGTTTAGGGTCGAGAAATTTAACGGCCAAAACTACCAGTTATGGAAGATGCAGATGGAAGACTATTTATATCAGAAGGATCTATTCCTAGAATGGGAGATTCTAGGAATGGGAGATTCTTGACAGAAAGGCTCTAGGAACGATACGGCTGAGCCTGGCAGCGTCGGTGGCTTTCAATATTTCGAAAGAAAAGACAACAAAGGGTTTGATGGATGCGTTGGCCAAATTGTATGAAAAACCCTCGGCGTC
>ML778792.1:144226-181630 GCA_009831015.1 Picea engelmannii
AATTGCCTTGTAAAAGTATATTGTAATTTCATTGTAAATCTGGACCGTTCATTATAAGGTCGCAGATCTAACGGTAGAGATTATGTTAGGGTTTTTTTCCCTAGAAGGAAACCCTCTTTTATGAGGGAAATGTATTGCGGCTAGGTAGGATGGTGAATATTGTATTCTGAGAGAGGAGACTGTGAGAGAAAGAAGAGGAAGTTACAATAGGTTTTGTTGTAGGTTGTATCCCTTCATTTGCTGGATAATAATAAAGGAAGGACCTGGCAATTTCTCTGGTGGACGTAGCCCACACTGGGTGAACCACGTAAATCTGTGACTCTCTTGTATTGTGTGTCTTCTGTGTTTTGTTTCTGCATTTGTTTTATTTTATTGCTCTGTGGTCCTGTTTTTCTAACAGTATTTGACTACTACATGGTAAAGGTATGTTTGAAGGTATGTCTAATTTATCTCTAGATTTTGATTTCTTGACCATTGTGTTTATGGGAAGAAAAATCAGATAAGATTCCCCTCTGGTGCAACTGGGGTAGACTGAATTTTATAGCTAGTGCATAGTGATGTGTTTGGACTTGTGTCGATTCCATCATTGGGAAAATCTATTTACTATGTCTCATTTATAGATGAATTCTCGAGGAATACTTGGATATATTTCCTCAGGAAGAAATCTAAAGTCTTTGACAGGTTTAAAGAGTTTAAGGCTCTTGTTGAGAATCAAATAGATAAAATAATTAAGGTGTTGAGCACAGATAATGGTGGAGAGTTCTGCGGGAATGAATTTGAAGAAATCTGTAAGAAGTGTGGTATATAAAGGTGGCATACTACTCCATATACACCTCAAAAAAATGGAGTTGCAAAAAGGATGAATAGGACGTTGATGGAAAAACCAAGATGCATGCTCAGTGGTGCCGAGTTAGGGAGATAATTCTAGGTAGAGGCAGTGGGTACTGCATGTTACTTGGTCAACATATCACCTTCATTAGCACTATATGACAAGACTCCACAAGAGGTATGGACTGATAAGAAACCTTCTCTCACACATCTCAATGTATTTGGCTGTGAGGCCTATGTTCATGTTCCAAAGGAAAACACGAGAAAGCTAGAGAAGAAGGCTGAAAAGTGTATCTTTATTGGGTATAAAGATGGTCTCAAAGGTTATAAGCTTTGGAACCTAGAAACTAAGAAGGTTGTGTATAGTCAAGATGTGGTATTTAGAGAAATAAAGGATGTTGTCAAACGGGAAGTCCTACCAAATAAGGAAGAACGAGAGAAAATAGAGTTTGAGCCAAAGGATGGTGAATCAGACTCTACATAAGAAAAAGAATCAAAAGAAGAAGATCCTCATACTCCAGTATTGAGGAGATCGATGTAGGAAAAAAAGGCTACTGAAAAGGTATACTCCATATGATTTCCATTCAAATTTTTCTTCGTCTATTACTGATGACGATCCTAGAACTGTTAGGGAGGAAATGGATTCATAGGATGGAAAACTCTAGAAAAAGTCCATGGTTGAAGAAATGATGGCCTTGGATATGAATGAGGCTTGGGATCTAGTGGATTTTCCGACTGGAAGAAATCCCATTAGAAACAAATGGGTATTTAAAAAGAACTGAATGCATAAGGAAAAGTGGAGAAATTCAAAACTTGATTAGTATCAAAGGGTTATTCTCAGGTTGAGGGAATTGATTTTGGTGATATTTTTTCTCCTGTTGCCATGTTAACTTCTATTAGATTTATGTTATCTGTTGCTTCTGCATTTTATTTTGAAGCAGAACAGATGGATGTGAAGATAAAATTCCTACATGGGGATCTGGAAGAAGAAATCTGTATGAAGCAACCATAAGGCTTTACTATGAAGGGAAATAAGGAGCTAGTATGCAAGCTAAAAATTTATCTATATGGTTTAAAACAATCACCAAGTATGTGATATAAAAAATTTGATACGTATATACTGAGATTTGGCTTCAAAAGAAGCAAAGAGGATCATTGTGTGTGTTTTGAATTAATTAGTGATCATTTTATTTATTTGGTCTTGTATGTGCATGCCATGTTGCTGATAGGAAACAACACAGAGATTATCCAGGATGTGAAAACTTAGTTGTCCTCTAAATTTGACATGAAGGATCTCAGTGCTACAAATTTCATTTTGGGCATGGAAATTAAAAGAGTCCGGGAAAAGAGGAAAATCTGGTTAAATCAGATAAAATATGTCGAGACATTATTGCAGAGGTTTAATATGTAGGAATGTAAACCAATGCAGGTCCCTATTCCTCTTGGTGTAAAGTTATCTATATATCAATGTCCCAATACACATGAAGAGGAGGAGGAAATGTCTCGTGTTCCATATGCAAGTGTAATTGGCAGTTTGATGTATGCAATGGTCTATACTAGACTGGACATTGCACATGCAGTGGGAGTTTCGGGCAAGTATATGTCAAAACTAGGGAAGGAGCATTGGACACCAGTAAAGAGTGTTTCTATGTATTTGTGTGTAACCGATAGCTACTGATTGTTCTACCAAGGAAGACTAGGATTGGAAAAAGTGCTGGAAATACATGGCTTTGTGGATGCAAATTGGGCTGGAGATCTGGATCATAGGAGATCTACAAGAGGGTATGTGTTTAACCTGTTTGGAGGAGAAATCAATTGGATGAGAAAAATATAGTCTATAATGGCACTTTCAACTACAAAATATGAATACATGGCAACAACTCATGCAAGAAAGGAAGCAATATGTTTACAAAGATTGTGTTCAAGTATTGGGTTGGTACATCAAGCTGTAAAAAAGAAGAGAAGGTAGGTACATTGTATTTATGTATTGGTAATACTGACTCTTCTATCTCTTTAGCTTCTACAAGAGTGTATACATCAATGTGTCATCATAGGATTGGATAGATGAGTAAGAAGGGGATGCAGATACTTCACAAAAGAAATTTGTTGCCATCTTAAGCAAATTGATTTGGATTTCTATGAGCATTGTGTTTATGAAAAAAAGAAGAGAGTCAAATTTCTCAGAGTAGGAAAAGAAAAGAAGAGTGAAAGGTTATAGCTTGTGCATACATATGTATGGGGACCATATCAAATATCATCTCTTGGTGGGTCTCGTTATTATGTTACTTTTATTGATGATGCAACTAGAAAAACTTGGGTTTATTGCATTCGAAAAAAATCTGATGTTTTTGATACTTATAAGAAATGGAAAGATTTGATTGAGAATGAGACAAGAAAAATGATGAAGTGTCTCAGATCAGACAATGGAGGTGAATACTGAAGTAATGAGTTTAATTATTACTGTTCATACCACGGGATTCGTAGAGAGAATACAATTCCAAGAACACCACAAGAAAATGGTGTGTCAGAAAGGATGAACAGGACAATCATGGATCATGCAAGGAGTATGAGATTCCATGTTGGCTTTCCCTTATAGTTCTTGGCGGATGTTGTAGATACTATTGTTTACTTAATAAACATAGGACCTTCAAGCTCTTTGGATGGTGGAATTCCAGAGGAGACATGGATAGGTAAAAAGGTAAACTATTATTTTTTGAAGACTTTCAGTTGTGAAGCATTTTCCCATATTGATAAAGAAAATAGAACAAATTTTGAGGAAAAATCCAAGAAGTGTACCTTTATTGGATACATAGTTAATGATTTTGGTTATCGCTTATGGGATTATGAAAATCAAAAAATAATTAGGAGTAGAGATGTCATATTCAATGAGAAGTTCATGTACAAAGATCAGTTGCAGGGAAAGAAACAAGAAAAAGAAAAATCAGAATACACAGTGCTTGATGAGATCATTGAATTTTTTTTCTAAAGGTACCAGAAAATAAAAATGTACAACAACAGGAGAAACATGTACCTCAAACTCCTGCAAGTGTTTTTAGAAGATCTACCAGGTTAAGTAGACCCCCTGAACAATAATCTCCTTCATTGTATTATCTATTGCTAACTGATTTTGGTGAACCATAATGTTATGAAAAGGCAATATAGGTAGACACTAAAAATAAGTGGGAGAAAGGCATGAAAGAGGAAATGGATTCCTTGGTAAATAACCAGACTTGGGATTTGGTTCAGTTTCCTGCAGGAAAAGAATCATTGCATAATAAATGGGTTTACAAGTTGAAAGAAGAAGATGGAGGCAAAAAACGACACAAGGCTAGACTTGTTGTAAAGGGGTTTGCACAAAATAAAGGTATATATTTTGATGAAATATTTTCTCATGTTGTTAAAATGACTTTAATTAGGAATATTTTAAGTCTCGTGGTAGTAGAAGATTTACATCTTGAACAGTTATATGTAAAAACAAATTTTCTCCATGGGTATTTGGAGGAAGATATTTATATGCAACAACCACAGGGGTATGAGGTCAAAGCGAAGGAAAATTTTGTATGTAGGTTGAAGAAGAGATTGTATGGACTAAATAAATCTCCAAGGCAGTGGTATTTGAAGTTTGATAGGTTTATGACAAAACAAGGTTATAATAGATGTCATTCTGATCATTGTGTTTATTTAAAAAAACTAGAAAATGGAAGTTATATTATCTTGCTATTGTATGTAGATGACATGCTTGCTGCAGGGTCTAATATGGAGGATATAAATGTGCTCAAGAATAAATTAGCTAATTCATTTGCGATGAAGGATTTGGGTGTTGCAAATAAAATCCTTGGTATGAGAATAACAAGAGATAGGAAAAATCACAATTTGACATTGTCTCAGGGTGAGTACATAGATAAGGTGTTGGAGAGGTTTAGAATGAAGAATGCAAAACCAGTTAGTACACCTTTGGCCAGCCATTTCAAATTAACCAAAGAAATGTGTCCCAAGACACAGGCAGAGATAAAATACATGTCCAGGGTCCCTTATTCATCATCAGTTGGCAGCTTGATGTATGTGATGGTTTGCACAAGACCATATATTTCACATGTAGTGGGAGTTGTGAGTATGTATATGAACAATATAGGTAAAGAACATTGGCAGATAATAAAGTGGATTCTCAGGTATTTGAAAGGTATTGCTAATCATGCAATATGTTTTGGAGGTTTAGACATTGTTCTACAAGGATATATTGATTCAGATATGGCAGGTGATAAAGATAGCAGGAGGAGCACTACAAGGTATGTTTTTACTATAGGTGGAACAATAGTAAGTTGGATTTTGAAAATGAAAAAGGTTGTTTCACTTTCAACAACATAGGAAGAGTACGTTGCTGCTACAGAGGCTAGTAAAGAGATGATTTGGTTACAAAGGTTTATGGAGGAATTGGGAAAGAAGTAAGAGAATAAGAAGATGTACTGTGATAACGAGAGTGCCATTCATCTTGCAAATAACTCAACCTTCCATTCGAATACTAAGCATATACATCTCAGCTACCATTTCATATGATCCATCTTGGAAGATAGACATTTGAAGTTGGAAAAGATACACACTAGCCATAATCTTGCAGACATGTTAACAAAGGGAGTAACCAGGAAGAAACTGATTTCATGCTCAGTTTCAGTTGGTCTTCAAGCATGAAGGTGAATATGAGAAATTTTCCAGGTCCAAGGTGGAGTATAGTCCAGTAGGTAAAACAACATTGGAGTTGTTGTGATTAGTCTCCAAGTGGGAGATTGTTGGTTGTGGAGCCTGATTATCTTTCTGTTTCATAGGTCTTTGTTTTCAACCATGTTTATATGCCATGAAGACTATAAACCTTGGAATACTGTACACCCGTCCACGCTGGGAGGTTGCAGGGGGGGATTTCCCCCCCTGCAGGGTACGGGGGGCTCATCCCCCCGACTGGGGGGTCCAGGGGCAAGCAGGACCCCGGTGGGGGTTTAGGGGCGAAGCCCCCGAAGGAAAAATTGCATTGTAAATGTACATTGTAATTTCATAGTAAATCTGGACCATTCATTATAAGGTTGAATACAAGTTTTGGTATGGGACTTGTATTGATTACAAAAAGTAAATCTTTATGTCAAAATGTCATGAACAATAATGTTATAGAGAAAGAAAAATAGTATGACTATGAAACGATTCTTGGGAAAAGGACATCCATCAAACCTAGTGAAAAGGCTTGTCATGTCAATGGACCCTTGGCTCATTGGTGAGTTCAATAGAGTACGAATCAATCCTCCAAGGTTCTATTCTTGCTTCAGTTTTTCCCACCCTAATGACATCTCTCAAAAAGAGATGAGGGCAAATGAAGGTCCAATGCAATTTTTTCATAATAATTAACCCTCAGACCCAACACCCTAGTTGAAGGAAGTCCATGTTATGAGGTGCAACCCTCAACCTTAGATCATGTTTTGCAATGCAACTTCTAAAAAAAGGCATGCCATATTCTGTTGGAATTGAGAAGAACCACACAAACTACTTGGATGACTAGGAAGCCAATGAAGGGTCTCTCATCCCTAGTGGAGGGCCTATGACACACTATAGAAGCTCTTCATTTGGCCCTGTATAATACATGGTTCATTGGAGAAGATATAGTTGGCTAGAAAGCTAAGGCATGTTCCCAAAGAGCCCAAAGGAAAAATAAAAAATAGGCAACTAGATGATGATAAAAAGTTTGAGATGTAGCATATTTACATACAATTGTTGCTCTGTCACTTTTGAATAGTACTAGTGCATTTATTGTTGATTATTTCTCTTCATGGAGGTTGATTTTTGTCATTATGGGCCAATTTCTAAGTGTAGTTGTTTTAGGCTAATTCTTGGTCTAGAAATATGATGGACTCTTTCTAAGGGCGAAATTAGCATTTTTAGATAAAATCAATCATAATATAAGAATAGTTAAGCTTCATTTATTTCTAAAAAAGATGATTTGGCTAGGAAGTTAACTATCACTAGAAGGAAGCTCCAAGACATGTTGAAATTTTCATGTCCATTGGAAGTTCAACAATTAACTTTATTAGATTATGAGTATACTTTTGTATCTCCATAAAAAAAACATAATTTCATTAATAAAAATAAAAATACATTCTTTGTATGATGAGTAGGATGTCAAAATTATTTCATCAGGATACCCAAATTCATAAAATAGATTAATCCCACCGGAATTACCCCCAAATATAAATAGAACCCCAGAAATATCTCTGACTCTAAGAAGGTATTATAGGGTTATCTTTGCAACCAACTTCACATGACCTCGTGCTTAACTCCGGTGTGAGCGGAGCCTCCTGACATCATTAATTACACAATGGGTTTCATCACTCCCTGGTCAGACACATATGTTTAGTTTAATATCCTTGGAGAAGTTTACTCACAAAATCCTATTCCAAGGCCCTATGTCCTATACTTGTTTGTGTACCTTGAATAATAAAAACATTTCTATTCAATTTTAATTAATCAACGTTACTTTTAATGGCTTATGCTTACTCAAGTGGTGTGGTCGTGAAATTGATGGTATTATGAATCATCATATAAAACAAGCAAACATAAAAACACTACTAAGTACTGATATTGAATTCCAAAGAGATGATATGCTTCTAAATGCAACTTTTCAATGAAATCTCTAAAATTTCAATGAAATGCAATCTCTCCACATGTGTCAAAATCAATGTAAAGTAATCAAAAGAGAAAATGCCATAATGCAACATGTGAAAATGTTTTTGTATTTTCAATATAAAGAAAATAAAATGCAAAGACTGAATAACAACTTCATATATAGGCCCTACTGCAAGCAAAAAGACACAAGCCAAGCAAGATACCAAGAAGCAAATACTCAGACCAATGTGCAAGGACAACCAATAAAAAAAATGATAAGAAAGAATATTGCCCAAAAATTTAACAATAAGAAGTTTTCCTACCACTCTGTAAGCACTTAACAGTCATGACAGAGACCCAAGAAGACTCAACAACCAAGAAAACTCACCCAAAAAACACCAAACTCAGCTAGCAAGCCTAAAGAGTTGATGTACGTGTCTGTTTGAGAAAAACTCGCATATGTACAGGCCCTACAGGAGGAAAAATCACATATGTACACGTTTGTCAAGGGAAAAACCACACATATATAGTAAAAGACTGCTAGGGCAAGGGTTAAGCCAAGAAAATTAGATGCAAAGTAAAAATAGGTTTTCAAGCAATCAGGCGACAAGGAAATTTAGGCTAACAGAAAGAAAATCAAGGAGAAAAACACTCCAAACCCCCAAAAACAAGATTAATCCCCAGTATGGTCTGCAATTCTGTTATGTGGAAAATATCTTTATGGCATGGGGTAAACCACAACAAACATAATGACATGTAGAAATCAACTCTAATCCTAAGTGTTCTATATAAATGAAATGCTAACAATACAAGGCCAAGAGCCTACCTCATCCGGACATTCGATGAAGACCACCGTTGAGCACGCAACTCAAAGCTTTATACCTTCAACTTGTCCTCAACAACCAAGATACACAACAATATGGTGATAATATATAATGTTATCATATATATTATCATAATCCATTAACATACATGCCAAATACACCCATGGAATAATAATTCAAATATTTGCAAGATATCAATTGGACGAGAAAATAGTATTTATATTAAAATTATCAGCAGAAGTATATAGGTGACAAACTTCTGTAACGACACATATCGGAACTGAGAAACTAAGTCCCTCCAATTGGGCCTCCACCACTTCAATCCTCCACCAAAGGCAAGATCATATAAAGGATACAATGAGATTCTCCATCACAAAGAAGGAAGTGTTTGGGGGTTGAACAAGGGGTTCATACTTTTAAGGATAAAGGGATGCAGACTCAATATGAAGTGAAATTTCTCCAGAGTGTCTTTGCTCTCAAATTTGAATTATCCCCCTAAGGCTTAGATATGGCTCAATTTATAGCCTTCAAATGGAACTGAAGGACCAAGTCAAAGAATTTATAGTATATGGAAGGTCAAGGATCATGGATCTCATGACATGGCATGGGAACCTGACATAATTTTTAATTTTGAGTACCAAACCCGATGTACATGGGTTGTAGTGGAGAAGCCTGCATATACACTTGGTGTCTAACTGATAGGGCACGTATATGTGGAAAACTGTTCTTTTTTGTCTCTGAAAGTTACAAAAGGGGACTTCAAGTCTACATAGGGAAATGGAAAGGCCATCCAAGAAAATTTCATGGGGTGAGGCAAAATTTGTTGTAACAGATGTCCCCTAATGTGTGAGGTTAGAGGAGTATTTGGGATGGCCGAAATACATTATATTTTCCAGAAGTGGAGTAATGGAGACTCAATTGGAAGTGCTAGTTACTCATGAGAATATTACAATCCATAATGACTTTGTACACATGGTTTCCAATCTAAATTACATTGCAGATCCATGTGGAAATATATCAAATAGTTGCTCATGGCCATGAATAGGAAATACAAAGTGTTATAGGCTTTCATAGTCACGAACAAGGCAGATTGGAATCCAGTCTCAAAATAAATCTGAAGATATCCATATAAAATGGAGTACAATCTGATCTCCCATGATCACTGAAGTCATATAGGTACTAGTCCAACAACATAATAGGAATGTTGCTACTGTATGTTGGAGGTGTTCTACACTATCCATCGAAGGTGCAAGTATACATTATGTGAATAGAGGAGTTGAGGTCGAACACAATGAGAATTCATTTGATTACTGGTCATTAAGGTATACCGTCAACAAACATGAGACAACCTACTGATAATGAAAGTAGGTATCAAGGAAACGAGTACATTCTTACAAGTGTGAATAAGGGTGTTGAGGTCAAACACTTGAAGAATCCATCGATCAGGAGACATTGATGTATTCCCAACTGTCGATGGTGGGAGAACCTACCACTGATGACTGTAAGCCTCTAGGTACTCATAGGACTATAGGCCTCATTTCTAGAATGGATGAGCTGAAGTCTATGGAAAGAGACCTGCAAAAAGGAGAGCATTAGGGAATCTCTCATTAGTTAGCATGAGGTACAAAGCAATAACTTGATGATTAGGAGGAGATCAAACAAATAGGATGTTCATGAACCAATGACCTTGTGTGTCTCTCACATGCACTAGATGCAAGTAGTGCATGGAAAATACCCTTTGAATAGCAACCAATAAGGAATACTTCTGACAAAGTTGAGGAAACCACCAATAAGGCTAATGGCATCAAGGAAACTACACGAATCCCAATGTGTGAATATATTTCTATCCATCTAACACAAGGGAAACCCCTAGTCAATTACCAATGAGGAAATGTCGATTGTTGGGTTCAAGGTTACCTACCCATAATGAAAGTAGGGCCAGGGTGCATGGTAGGAATACAACTTCATGTGACTTTGAGATACACTGAGGGTATGTCCGACATGCAAAGTCAAGAGTTCTGAGAAATTGCTTACACAAGATTATAGACTTCCTTTGAACAAGAGAATGAGACATATGGATAACTCATACAACATTGACTTCTTGATAAAACTTCATGATGCAAGAGACATCAATAAACTCTCTATAGGGACTAGACGAATAACCAGTCGAAGGAGTAAACTCTAAGTAATGATCTCAGCTTCCCAAGGTCATGCTAAACCCAAAATTTGGATGATAGTGGACTCAAAAGTTTGTGCTTTGTTCAAAGGTGACACAACTTTTTCCGATATGAGATAATATTCTTTTCCCACCCGTATTTTTTTGTTTTTTTCATAGGCAAAGAAATGCTATGATACAAGAGAGGAAATGAATGTCGCGAGTAAGAAACTAGTTCCAAACAATGGAACATACCTATGCTCAATGCAAGGAAGTGCATGCGGGGCATGGACACTCCAGGGAATTTTTCCTCTTAGGGTATAGGGTGTCAAGGTGAAAAGGATCTAAAAAAGGCTCTGCTTGTCTAGTGATGCAAATTTATGAGGTAAGAGGCTTATAAGGAGAAAGAGAGAATCGAAAATAGGCTCAATACTGTAAGCAAGATGATGGAATGTGGTTACAACTTAATACCATAGAATGTCCTTTTTTGTAGATTTAGTCCCCTAGGCACGAAAAAGTATAAAATAATACCCATGAGAACTCTTCTAGCCAATGGTGACTAGAGTATTCTTTTTTCGTAAGTAGTCTACTTGGTCCAAAAAAAGGGGTTAAAATTACACCAAATAGACATCCTTTCAAAGCCATTTAACGAGTGTGAAAGAGACAATTTCACTCAACAATATTTTAAAGAGTTGGAAAAAAGCTTAACCAAGTCTCAGGGGGTGTCCCATAGGTAACAGTTAGAATGCTTGTGAGTAAGAATATGAGGTTCAAACACAAAGTCATATCAGAACTATAAGGAGCTCCCGGTCCTATGGAATAACTTCAGCATGGGAACCAAATGGCACAAAGGTTCTAACTAGGGATCCCATGTTTGGTAAGCCTTTACAACTTAATACTGACACTTCTAGCAACAATAAGAAGGTTCTGTGTTGCTAAAAAAATGGGTTCGTACCTAAGGCATATGGATCATGGTCATAGGAGGATGCAAGAATGAAAAATGGAGTGACAACCTATCCTATATGTTGGTGAAAGAAAATACCCACCGAAAGCATGAACAAGCAGTATAATGCTAGAAACTGCAAAAAATCCTGGACAAAACCACCAAAACCAATTCTTTCCATTGTACTATTAGTCCATAAGGTAAAAAAATTAACACAAACTATATGAAGTGGGTAAAAAATTTCTACTAATAGTAAAAATAGACCATTTTACCATACCATTTGAGTTTTTTCACCCACATAGTGAATTTTAGGCCATTTTCCCATGATCTTCAAGTGTCGATTGTGGGAGCTACGATCAACAGAATTAGCAACCGCCTGGACCAAGTAAGTTCCCATCCCCTCTACTTCAATTTCAGTGGTTTGAATTTCAACTTTAGTCCTCATTTTTTGAGTTTTAGTGGGCACAATATGTAAATTAGGGTGTACATGGGTGATAGTTCATTGGGTCATGTACACTCCCCCATGTATGCGGTCAAAGAAAATCATGCTCGTGTATATGTGACCTTATATGAGACTATTACTATGTTATCCCACGTACAAGTCCATGAACAATTTTTTTAAAAGGATTTAACTCAAAAAATGACTTTTCCTTTACAGGATGGTGATTGAATGGAGGGAGAGGGAGCATGAAGAGATAGATGCAGCAGTGGAAAGGGATGCAGGGGCCCAACAAGATTTAAAAATATGTGTCCTTTATAAATTTTTGTCTCTTAAAGGAATGAGGGTTCAAGTGAGGTTACTCCAGATACTCATAAACTACTCGGATCCAGAGATAAAGGCCTTCAACCTCGATAGGAAACCATTGAGAATTGAATTGGATGACATATATTTTATCACAGGATTGTCTCGCCGAGGTGAGGTAGTGAATCTCAAGGCCCAAGGGGATGGGGGTGATATGACCATGGAGGAGTACATTGTCACCCATTGTGTTGCAGGCACAGATAAAGTAGGGAGCACCATTAAAAACAGTTATCAAAGCACCATTAAGATGGTGTCATTCGAGTCTCTTTACGGGCGACCATTTCAGACACCTTTGAGTTGGGGTCGCCTGGAGGATAGGGTCCTGGTGGGACTAGGAGCGATCCAAGAAATGGAAGATCAAATGAAAACAATAAGAAAAAGGATCAAGGAAGCACAAGATCGACATAAGATTCATGTCGATGCACATCGTGTCGACCATAGTTATGAAGCTGGTGATCGAGTCTTCTTGCGGGTGAAACTGTACAAGAGTTCGATCAAGTTTGGAAATGGTGCTAAAGTCTCTCCTAGGTTTGTGGGACCCTTCGAGGTTGTGGAAAGGAAGAGGCATGTGGCATATTGACTAGCCTTGCCTGATTCTTTGAGGTGTATGCACGATGTTTTTCATGTATCTATTTTGAGACATTATGTTAGTGATCCTACACATGTGATTGACATGAGTTCCTTGCAGGTATCATATGAGGTTGCACTCACAGCGGAGCCAATTCACATTCTAGACCATCGCATTCGACAACTACGACATCAAACAATAGATCAGGTCAAGGTTCATAGGGACAACTAGAGTCTGCACTTGGTGACCTGGGAGGACGCATATGAAATGTGTCAGCAGTTTCCATTTTTGTTTGATAACTAGACATATAGATATTGTGAGATATTTTATTTAGGCACTTATATACAGTGAAACTTCAAGAAAAAATTTAAAACAAGAGGGGGTTTATATAACATCCTGATCTTACACTTGATTGGACTTATTCTTTGAGGACACTTGCGTGCAAGTGATCCAGTTCATTATATGATTGACTGTTTCGATTATGGATCATGATGATGTTGTGGATTTGATGATAGGTTATTTATGATATTTATAATGACAGGTGCTATTGAATGGTTTTTCCTGAGTGTGCAAGACTCTATACCAATTAAGGATGACGATGGCATCGATGGACCTCCTTAGACTCCGGATCAAGTCAGGGGGTGGACTATTATGGTTTGAGTGTTTTTTATATTGCATATGTGGCATCTGACTACTAGATTATGATGTTTATTTTGATCGCTGACATGTTTCGTTGATGGATGTAGTATGATGATAGTTTCCCAACCAGACTCACATTTGGAGTAAAGGGGTCATGAATGACAACCAAAGACATTGAGGGAGAGGTGTGGCAACAACCGTGCCACAACCTAGTAGCACTCTCATCGTGGCTTGAATTGTAGGTTAACGACTACCTAGTTTGAGAGATCCACGATGTTGTGAGGGAAGACTGTGACAGTCGATCAAAATGATTCTAAGGGGTGTGCAACAAGGAAGGGTATTTATTCCTTATAGGCCCATAGTCTCTCACAAGGTCACTTGACAGAGTATTGACTCATGGTTTTGATGTCTACCAAAATTCATTCAAAAGGCGAGTGGCACCCTTGGAGCATGTAGTGCATCTTGAAGGGCACATCGTGTAAATAAAACATGAATGCAGGCGAGTGGCACCCTCGGAGCACATAGTGCATCTTGAAGGGCATGTCGCGATTTTAACACTGTTAAGTTATTGAACTTAGTACCTAGAAAACTATGTCACCTTAGGACTTGGTCAGCCCAAATGAATCTTGCGTAAGTAAAGATTAATAATCATAAATTCCCTTAAATTGTTTTGCTGAGCCTAGTGAATTTAAAAGCCTAGGTCTAAGTAGGGCACGTGAACAAAAAAAAAAACTAAAAGGGCATTTAACCAAGGGGGGATGAAGAAAATTCAAACATAAATAATTAAATTAAAATTTTAATGAAGGATTAAATTTTTAAAAAGGTTATTTGTTGTTTGTGTGTAAACTTTCTAATTCTGAACTTAGATAAAAAGGGGAAACTCAAAGACAAAAGGGATGTGGAACATAGGAGGGAATCTAGCCCATAGAAATTTCTAATTTCGAACTCAACTAAGATTTAATAAATACCTTAGTCATTAAAAGGAATGTAAGGGAATAAAGGGACACCGAGGAGCGTTTTTAGGAACGCTTTTAGGTGGGTGAAGGAAATAAACAAATTAAATTAATTAATTAATTGAATTTCTGGTGCAACTAAGGGATCGGGTGACATGTGTGCAAGGGAGGTCTATCCTAATTAAATTTTTATAAATAGAAATTAATGAGGGTTTTGGCAAAAAATCACTAAGAAAAATCTATAAAAGGAATGTCGGACGAGGAGAAGGGATCATGTCTGGTATGCGTAAGGTTATACTACCAGATTTTAGTCTTGACTAAATTTTTCTTATGGGATTTGGGATACCCAGCTCAGATAATGAGTGGTAGCTCAATATTGCGAGGCGATATGGGAACTAGATTTCTCTGGTTGTGAGCCTGGACCCTTTGCGTCTTGGGGAGCTCAGGGGGAAGAAGAGTACCCCTAACGTTGGCTGGTAGGTACCAGTTGTTGGAGTTACTTCACATACACCTAAGATTTATTTTTCCTTAGGTTTTTCCTTGTTTATTAGTTATAATTAGTCATTATCCAGTCTCCTATATTTTAGGGGAGAATATTCCACCTATAGAATATTCTCTTTAAGTTGACAGTTCAGTTTGACTAATTGATTTGAGTTTAGATGTTGCATTGGTTTTGTCACCATGAAACATTGGGATCATCACCATGGTAATTTTACCTTGCCTTGATACGATCACCAAAGTGGCGCATTACCCTTGATTCCCTGAGTTAACTCCTCACTACTCTCGGTTGAGTCAGTTAACTGAAGACTAGTTGACTAGTTAATTCAACTAAGTAGCAGTTCACTCCAGTAACTGCCTGAGAGATTAGACTAGGTGTAATTTCACTCCTATAACTATTGGCGTGTATCAAGATCATGATAGACCACCACTATGGTGCATTGGTTCTCCTCCAGTGTGCACTCATTGAGTTATACAAAGTATATCATGTGTAAATTATTCATTATTCATAACGGTTAATGATAATTCTTTCATTCTTTCTCTCCTTCTTCTTCTTTATCCTTTTCTCTCTGAAAACGTGTGTATCGTTGTTTAGGTAGATCTATTATGTGCAGGTTCAACACATTTACATGGTATCAGAGCCGAAAGACTGCTAAGAAAAATCTACACCAAATTTTTTTGCAGGTACAAAAGATTGAAGACAGCGGAAAGATGGATTTCCAAAAAGAATTCATTCTTACACCTTACAACAATTTTGCATGGCACGATAAAATATCCATACATCTTCGAACCAGAGGGTTGTACAGGATAAACTTGAATACAGATACAGAACCAACATCAACCATAGAAAAATCCAAGTACTTAAATCGCATGGATGAGGCACTCAGAACGATTTGCAGTCTTATTTCTCCCAATCTCCTTTTTCATATATCTTCCTGTAAGACTCCCAATAAATATTGGACCACCTTGGAAGGGATATTTGAAAAATAGGATGAGATGAGGGGACACATTATGGAGGTGGAGTTGCTCACGTTGGATCCAAAAATATTCGACAATATCCAAGATTTCTTTACAAAATTCATGGATTTGTTGTTGCAACTCAAAGCCTGCAGGGTTGATAAATCGAAGGAGGAGAAACAAATGGTTCTCACCAGTCTCTCCAATCTTGGTCTTGAATTCTCTATATTTGTATCCACATTCCATTTTGTCAGATTCACCTCTGGAGCCATCTAGAAGATGCCTTCTCTTGAGGACTTTATTGAATCCCTGACACAGGAGAAAACCAAGCTCATCAACATGGGAACAATCAAAGGCCCAAGGGCGCATGCACTCACTATGCATGACATAAGACACAAATATCATAAATATAAATATAAATATAAATGGAAATCTCATGCACATCTGAAGAAGGAAGGGTATTCACAAAACCCTTCACCAATGCCTCTGGATCCAAAGGGGAAAAGAGAAGAAAAGGGGAGAAATGCACATACTGTCACAAAGGATTCCATTCGGGATCTACATGCATGCAAAAAAATAGATTTGATGTCTCAAATACTTCATAAAAACAACCTTGGAGATCGCATCCCCGAGGGTGCCAAGAATAAGAAGCCAAAAGATCTGAATCCGAAGAAAGACAATTCTATCCATGCCTTGATTTTCATCAACTCCTCTCCTGATGCTTGGATCATTGATTCAAGAGCATCAAATCATATGGATGCATCAAAAGTAGTATATTCTTTATTGGATGCATGCAAAGGTCCTCCTATTATGATGGGGAACAACTCTTTTGTCGTAGTCACCATCAAAGGAAGAATTGAACTCACCAACAGAAGATTCAAGAATGTGTTGCACGTTCCCAAAATTTCTGTCAACCTTTTTTCCATGTATCAGATGAATAATTTCGGAACCGGAAAGAAATTCATATTCACACCAAATTTCATGGACATATACGACATGAAAACCAACTTCAGGGTTGCTACTGGTGAGGTAAATCATTAGTCTATATTGTATCATTTTATGAATTCATTGAACTTGATTATGCTTTATTGCTTACTCATGCTGATGAAAGTAGTAGGATATGGCATGAAAGGTTAGGACATTTGAATTTCAGATACATGCAACAAATCAACAAGCACATATTGGTTGACGGTCTACCAGACATCCATTTCTCCAAGGGAGTGTGTGAGGGATGTGTTCTTTGGAAACATCCTCAAGAGAAATTCGATAAGGAAAAGTCTCAGAGAGCCTATCCACCTTTAGATCTGATCCAAAGTGACCTTATGGGTCCTTTTCCGCATCCATTGATCAACAAAGCGAGCTTTGTTCTCATTTTTGTTGATGATTTCTCACGTTTTACATGGATCTACTTTCTGAAGAAAAAATCTGAGGTCTTTCAACACCTCAAAGATTTCAAATCCATAGTTGAGACACAGTCTAGAAAGAAGATCAAGGTCCTCTGAACCGATAACGAAGGAGAGTATGTAAATCATGATATCCATAATATTTTTCATGAGGCAGGGATTCAGTTGCAGCACATAGTTACCTATACTCTGCAGCAAAATGGAGTTGTTGAGCGGAAAAATAGATCTCTAAAGGACATGGCATCTTGCATGCTACATGCAAAGTCACTACCACAGAGACTATGGGCCGAAGCAATTAATTGTGCAACATACATCCAAAATAGATCTCCCCATACATCTGTCAAGGATAAGACCCCCTATGAGGCTTGGAGCGGCCTCACTGGAAGTGACCCACTTTCACATTTTCGGTTCACGTGCATGGGCCCAGATTCCCTCTAAAAAGAGGAAGGCGCTTGATCCACATAACATTGGGTTCATTTTTGTTGGATACCTCGACAGTGTGAAGGGATATAGGATTATTGATCTTTCCTCGGACCGACTCATCATTGAGCAAAGTTTCCAATTCGAGGAAAGTGTCTCGCATACACCTCAACAGCCACATGCAGACACCTTCATTCTTCCACCTGTCCGAGATGATGAGCATGCACATGTCGACTCTTCTTCATATGAGAGTTGGGATTCAGAGCACTCATATGATTCAGATTCAGATTCATTACAGTTAGATGCAGAGTTAGAGCATCCAGATGCAGTTGTAGAGCCAAAGAAGAGGCCCAAGTGGGCACAGACTACTCTTCAGGATGTAGGGGATCTCGTTGGTGATCCAACCAACACTAGGAGGAATCAATCTAATTTCAAGGAGCCTCATGTTGCACTCACTTACACTGAACCATTTCCCTCTAGGAACCTTTTGTTGGTTCAGTCTTCATATCCATAGTCTTATGGCAAGACTGCTGGAAAATTATTTTTGGGAATCCGCCATGCAAGAGGAGTACAACTCCCTCCTCGAGAACCAGACTTGGGATTTGGTTCCCCTTCCTTCTGGGAGGAAACTTGTCATATGCATATGAGTCTACAGGACCATGAGTGCAATGGATGGACAAATTAGTAGATACAAATCCAGGCTTGTTGCCAAAGGCTTTTAGCAGGTTCATGGTATTGACTATGATGATACCTTCATTCCAGTAGTGAAGATGGATTCCATATGATTGGAACTTGCCATTGCGTCAGCCAAAGGATTGGAATTCCATCAGATGGACGTGAAGAATGCATTTCTTCACAGTGATCTCTCTGAGGAGATATACATGGATCATCCATATGGATTTATGCAGGTTTCATCTTTGGTCTGTTGACTGAAGAAGTCCCTTTATGGCCTCAAGCAGGCTCTGAGGCATGGTATGCCAAGATGGACTCCTACTTGTTGTCACAGAACTTTGTATGTTGTAAATCAGACCTGAATGTCGACATGCTTAGGAGGGTTGATTCACTTCTACTTTTAGTTCTGTATGTTGATGATTTGTTGATCACCGGTTGCTCGAATTCAACGATTTTTGCAGTCAAGAGGATTCTACATGACATTTTTTTGATGACGAACATGGGTCCACTACACTTCTTCCTTGGACTCAAGATTAGTCAGGATGCATCGGGAATCAAATTGTCTCAGGCCAAGTATGCACGAGATCTCCTTGAGAGATTTCACATGACAGACTGCAAGTCTGCTCCGACTCCTTTCCTATCAGGAGTCAAACTTGAGGATGGCGGGGAGACTCCACTGGTTGACAACACACTGTACAAACAACTAGTGGGGATCTTGTTGTATCTCACACACTCCAAACTAGACCTCTCATATGTAGTTGGCGTAGTTTCCAGGTTCATGCAGGATCTGCATGAGCTACATTGGAAGGCTGCAAAGCGTATCCTTCGATACATACAGGGCACCATCACCTTTGAGATTCGTTATGTAGTATACTCTACATTAGATCTCATTGGTTTTACTAATTCTCACTGGGCTGGCGATAACACTGATTGCAGGTCCACATCTGGTTACTCACTTAGTCTTGGTTCCAGGCCTATCTGTTGGTCGAGCAAGAAGCAAATTACCATTGCTCTATCTTCAATCAAGGCAGAGTACAAAGGGGTAGTTAACATAACCATTCAGGCTATGTGGCTACAACATTTTCTCACTGAGTTGGGAATTCAGTTTCATCGGCTGATTGTCATTTGGTGTGACAACCAGAGCACTTTGAAGTTCTGCAGAGATCTAGTTCAGAGGTAGCGGATGAAGCACATCGATATCCACATGCACTACATCCAGAACTTAGTACATGAGGGGATCATCGACTTACAATTCTGTCCTTCAGCAGAACAGAGGACAAACATCTTCACCAAGACCTTCACTGAGCATAAGTTCCATTCTCTGCTAAGTCATTTTGGAGTGAAGGACACAGTTGTCTAGCAATTGTAGTTATTCTTTTTACATACATTGTACCTTGAGGAGGGGGGGGGGGGGTTCCCATGAGTTTTTCCCTCTTTCCTCACTTTATTTCTGTGTATCTTTTGTATTTAGGTACCTAACATGGCCTCGTTTTCGGGACCCATTATTTATTTTCACCATAGTGATGTTCAGGGGGGGTGTTGGAGTTACTTCACACACACCTAGGATTTATTTTTCCTAAGGTTTTTCCTTATTTATAGTCATAATTAGTCATTATACAGTCTCCTATGTTTTAGGGGATAATATTCCACTTGGAGAATATTCTCTTTCATTTGACACTTCAGTTTGACTAGTTGAGTTGAGTTTAGATGTTGCATTGGTTTTGTCACCATGAAACATTGGGATAATCACCATGCTAATTAGACATTGCCTTGGTATCATCACCATACTATAGCATTACCCTTGATTCCCTAAGTTAACTCCTCACTACTCTTTGTTAAGTCAATTAATTGAAGACAAGTTGACTAGTTAACTCAACTAGATGGCAATTCACTCCCGTAACTGCCTGAGAGACTAGACTAGGTGGCAGTTCACTCCCGTAACTATTGGTGTGTGTTCAGATCACTCTAGACCACCACTATGGCACAATGGTTCTCCTCCAGTGTGCACTCATTGATTTATACAAAGTATTCATGTGTAAATTATTCATTATTCACAACAGTTAATGAGAATTCTTTCATTCTTTCTCTCCTTCTTCTTCTTTCTTCTTTTCTCTCTGCAAATGTGTGTATCATTGTTTAGCTAGATATATTCTATGTAGGTTAAATACATTTACACCAGTGAGTTCTCAACGGTTGGAAAACAGGAGATGGACTAAGCGCAAGCGTGGGACAACCATTTTCGGTTCTTCACCTTCGGCTATGGTACGCATGTGTAAATTTATATTGAAAAAGTAGTTAAATTTTCTATATATGATTCTCTATAATGGAGAAGGTTGAGTTGAAATTTTGGACAACAGTTGTGAATTGTAATTCAGATTGTAGAACATTCTCATCATCATTGCCATGGCTTTGAACGTTAGTATACATACGTTGTTTTATAAGATTAAGATATGTATGATCTGTGTTTTTTTTAATGGTATGGCTTCATGTTTCGCCCAAAGTAGTTTTCATTTGCATAAAATTTGTTTCCTGTAGCGCTGCAACAAAAGACCATTTGAATTTATTTACCTGTATTTTATTTATTCTTGTAGCGCTGCAACAAAATGTCTAATTGAATATTATTTACTATGTTTTATTATTCCTATGGAACAGTAATAAAAATGTCCTTTGAATATTATTACCTGTGTCGATTCTTCCTGTGTAGAAACAATGAAATTTTCTATTGTTGTTATTACATGTGTTTATTATTCCTCAGCGCAACGATAATTTTTCCATTGGAATTATTGACCTGTATTTTATTTATTTTTCTGCAGTGTCTCTTGAAATTCGTTTTTACCGCAACCTGGGAGCACGCCCAGAGCTTCACTGTAACCTTCACTCACCTCCATCCTTCCGTTCACGTCGACGGTTATCTCTCTTATACTCGCCACCTTCCCTTTCATGTGCACTGTCGAAAGGTAATACAACTGTAAAACTGCTTCTTGAGCGCGTGGTGAAGAGGAGAGGTAAAAACACTATCATTACACTTTCTATGGCGTGCTAGTGAGAACTGTTCAACGCTGAATACCTTCCTGTCAAGCGTGAGTTTTTTTTTGGCATCCCAGTTGCTAGATTTTGTCGCGGGCATCTTGATATCTCTTAAGGCCTTCCTTTCAGGACAATGATCTGTTTTTAAGGGAGATGCCTTGAAATCTCCTCCCTTCACCACCCACGTTGATATCCTTGTGGATATTGTGATTTCTTGTGGGTTCGTTGTCCAGTTCCATTGGTTGTTTCCTTGGTAACACATGAGTGGTGTTGCAGGCTCTTCGGATGGCTACGTGATCTATATTATAGGCTGGTTTTGATTTGTTGAGATCCTTCACCGCCCTCTCTGTAAATGTTTTTCTCTACTTGGTGCTCAAGGCATGCGCCCTCACTCCTGTATATGCCCACCTCACAATCCGAAATCCCTGCGCTGAGAGCCTGTATGGGACATTTTCATTCCAAGGCTGGCTCTAGGATTGTCGCAATCCATCTGTGTGGTCATGCAGACTCTTAAGGCGGCCAATGTCTCGACTCGTCACCCAACTCATGCCCACGCAAGAGCTTGCGCATACTTTTTCTTGACAGCGAGTGGTCCTTAGCGCTTCTCCTTTATTTAATTTAGGTATTGATGATGCTATAGGTGCCTCAAGGAGATTTGTAGTTCCTTCGGTTAAAAAGGGACACTCCAGTCTACCTCATGTCCCGGATTCGTAAGTTTAATTAGAAACTTAAAAAAAGAAACGGTAACATTATTTTCCCCTTGTAGTTAAGGCAGGAATGGAATGTTAAGTGCTTAATTCATTGTTGATGCGCCCTAATTTTTTAGCGTTTTAACGAGGTGGTAAAATTTTAGGAGATCCGAGTGAGCTAAAAGTTTTACAGACTAGAATTCCTTCCCGTAGACTCCTTTTTAAAAAAATTATAATTGTAACGAGGTTGTTTTATTAAGTTATATCTACAAGAATGATTAATAATTAGTTTTATCTAGTCAGCATGAAGGTAATGATTGTTTTATTAAGTTATCTCTACAAGGAAATGATTATTAATTAGATTTTATCCAGTCCACTTGTGAGAATTGATTGGTTTTATTTAATTATTTAGGCAAAGAAATGATTATTAATTCGTTTTCATCCAATCAACTTGAGAGTAAGGATTGGGTCAAGCTTGGTAAAATTCTCCAAGGGGGACAAACTAATCCTTATTTGAGAATTTAATTTATTCTTACTTTTGTTAGGGTAATGGATTAAACACTAGACCAGATAGAACTCACCTTTTTATTTTCACCACATACACTTTTAATTAGGATCCTTGAGAAAGGAATGCACGAGGGATTTCATGTATATTGATGATGCTCTTAGTTAACTCTACTTTACTGATTGATAGGTATTATTTATTTTAATGACTTAATACATATTTCATTTTATGATCCGCACGCCTTAAACTATGTTCATCATTTGGGAGAATTTAATTAGTTGACCTTGCGCCCAAAAATGATGTGGAATTTTGTTTAATTAAGAACTTCCAACCTCTTTCAATTTTATACCAAGTTGATTACTCTCGTGCCCTCTGAAGAATGTTAAATTGTGAATGATTCAGTTACTAAATTCGATTGCACGCACCGACTTATAATAAATGTGTGATGTTAGATAATGGGATTCTCGCACGTATGGAAATTAATGTTGTAATGACGGTATTAGAAAATTACCCTCTTGCATGATGGAATTTCAGCATGATGATTCCATTTTTATACTCTTTGCGAAACGAAACTTATTGTAACAAATGATTATTGATTTTATATTACTCACTCGCCATTAATTTTGTGTTATCGGTGATGGTTATTAGAGGGTTGTTCCTGGTAGATCATAAATGATGTTAGCTTTAGTCTTTTAATTTAATCCGAGTAAATGTTCATTAATTGCTTCAAGCTTCATGATGTGCTAATATGATATGTTTATGTGCTACGTGGAATTCAATCTTGTGATGTCTTTGAGCTGTGTCGATAGGACTAATTGTTGATGTTATGGTCTTAATGTTTTAAAAGAAAAAGAAAAAGAAATCACATGTTGTACGTTGTAAGAGTCTTAACGGTCGGAGCCATTATACATAATTATGTAGAAAAGATATATGAAAAACATTATGAGTTTTATGCAAGTGGGGTGGTGGTACGAAAAGATAGGAAACAAGTCCAATCATATCTTGTATTTTGAACGGTCCTATAAATTGAGGTGACAACTTTGTCCCCTTATTGAACTGAATGGTACTCATATTAGGCCTGATACAAATTAAAACTTGATCTCCCACTTTATAAATTCGGTAAGTCCTATGTGCATCAACATAACTTTTCTATCTATATTGTGCTTCCTTTAGTCGCTTCCTAATCTGAATCACCTGCTCCTCCATCTCTTGAATCAATTCTGGCCCAACTTTCACTCAGTCTTCTAATATTTCCCAACTCAATGGTGTCCTCCATACCCTTCCATATAGAACTTCATAGGGTGGCATTCCAATGGATCTATGAAATATGTTATTGTAGGAGAACTCTACCAAAGGTAAGTTCTTCTCCCAATGGCTTTG
This sequence comes from Picea engelmannii, assembly GCA_009831015.1. NCBI lineage: Eukaryota > Viridiplantae > Streptophyta > Pinopsida > Pinales > Pinaceae > Picea > Picea engelmannii. The sequence goes on from ML778792.1 coordinate 168,129, forward strand.
ATTATCCATAACATACATCCTAAAGATGTCTTCCATAACTTGATTTACTCTCTCAGTTTTCCCATATGTTTCGGGATGATATGTTGTTCTTAAGTTCAAATGAGTTCCCAACATTGACTACAAACTTGTCCAAAACCTAGATGTGAATCAGGAGTCCCTATCTTAAATGATCTTCTTGGGTAACCCATGTAGACAAATGACCTCACTTATAAACTCACGTGGTACATCAACGACATCATAAGTGTCTCTAACTGGAATAAAATGAGCACTCTTGGTCAACTTATCAACTATCACAAGAATGACATTGTTTATGTACGATGTGAGTGGAAATACCACAATAAAATCCATATAAATGACTTCCCACTTGAACATGGGAACATCATGTGGTTGTACGAGACCTGTCAGGTGGTGGTGGTCAACCTTCACTTGTTGACACTCTAGGAACTTGGCGATGAAATGGACTACATCACACTTCATTCCTACCTAGAATAAAATCTTCTTCATGTCTTTGTGCATTTTCTTTACACCCGAATGTGCACAATAAATTTCTCGATGGGATTCCTTGAGTATGATGCTTCGAATAACCCCATCTTCGGCGATGTACATCCTTCCCTGATATATTAATAATCCATATTCTTCTAGGATATATCCTTCATACTTTGGATCTAATTACCTCCCACTATGGATGGTTGAAGGAACCTTTAAATACCAACTATATCCAAGAAGTTTCCCCAACACTCGTTCCCTCAGATTAATTTTTAAGGGTACCAAGGAGAAGACAAGTGGTCTCCTTCTCAAGGCTTCCGCGACCACATTCTCCTTTCCCTTGATTTAAAAAATTCCATTATTGTACTCACTCATAAAATCACTCTAGCACCTCTTCGTAGCATTGAGACCCCTTTGAGTGAAAATATGCTTTAGGATTTCATGGTCCATTTTGCACTCAAAGCTTCCCCCCATTAGATAATTACTCCAAAGTTTTAGAGCTAGAATTACGGATGCCAACTCTAAATCATGAGTAGCATAAAGCTCCTCATGTTGATTCAAATTTATTGACGCATATGTTATCACTCCCCCATCCTGCATTAACACGACCCCCAATCCTTTCTTTGAGGCATCTGTCCAGACTGTGAAGTCTTTTTCCATATCCGACACTCATAAAATTGGTGCACCAGTTAGTAACCTCTTAAGCTCGATGAATGCAATATCACATTCTTCTATCCATTCATACCCAACCCCCTTGCACTGAAAGGTGGCGATGGATTTCACTATCTTAGAGAACCCTTCAAAAAACCTTCAATAATAACCATCTAGCCCCATGAAGCTTCTCACCTCATGAGCATTTTTATGTACTGGACATTCCATAGATGGTGGAAAGAAGGTCCATTTATATGAGCCTAGGTTATGGTGCAATTATGTGGTTTAGTGATTTTTATAGCCTTGTTCGAGGTTGTATTTCTAGGTGAGTATTCCCTTTTTGGTCTCTGGTTTATGTGAGTAAGGCTATGATTAATAAATAAATAAATAAGAGGAAATCTTATTTATCATAGTTGTTAATTTAAATTTAATTAACAACTATGATAAATAAATAATCAAATTGGGTTGTTACATTGAAGAAGAGGAAATCTTGACATCCCACCAACCTAAGTGAGGGTTAGGGGGTTGGGTGTGTTACAGAGTGGTATCAGAGTAGAGTTCAAAATCTAGGATTGAATGGGCCATCAAGGCCGCTTAAAATTGTTTTGGAAAATTAATGATTCCTCACACACGTGCTTTAAATTACTGATGTAATTGATAAAAATGGTTGTTGTTTCAACATGTAGGATGTACTGAAGGATAATAAAAAGGTGAATGGGGAAACACAACATGGAAGAGACATCACATTTCAAAGATGATGAATATGATGGTAGGAGGGATACATAAACTCCTCCAGATTTGATGTCCATTGTTAGAATCATGAAGGTAGATAACAAGAGGCTTATGAAAGCCGAGGTTGAACAGGAAGAGATGAATGCAATATTACTGTAGATTTTGTTTGAAATTTAGAAGCATCTGTAGCAAGTTCCATGTAACACATATTTGCAAAAATCAGAAAATTTGAAGACCCCATTGGATGCCTAAAGTCATGGATTAATTCAGAGCAATGTGGGGAGAAGTTATTCCAATAAGAGGCATCAGGATTCCAAGAAGAGAAAATTTGGTAGAAGTGTTTACATGGAGTCATCTAGTGGGAATATTTCTTCCAAAGAGTTGTCCAGTAGTGACACTAGAAAGAGTGTTCCGAAGATAAATAAGGTACATTCACAAAATTATCTGATTGAATAATTTAAGAAGGATTATCCGCCTACCTTTCACAGAGAAGTTAAGATAGGAGAAGCAACTGAGACATGGATGTTTGGTCTGAAGAAGTAATTTTGAGTACACAATTACTCCGAGAATACAAAGGCAATAATTTCCATTTTTAATTTGAATGGAGGAGCCTCCATTTGGTGGGAGGACCTCAAGGAAATCAAAGAATTTAAGGAAATAAAACTGACTTGGAAGAAATTTGAAATGTACTTCAGAAAGACATACTTATCAAAGAAGTATTTTGATGACAAAATCAAGGAATTCCATGCGAATAAGTTGGGTCAAATTACCAGGGACACATATGCTAAAAGATTCATGGAATTGTTGAGGTATGTTTCTTACCTCAAGGAAGAGAAAGAAAGAGTGCACCATTTTGTCAATGGATTGCCATAGTCCTATAAGGACATAATTGAATTTGATAAGCCAAATACATTGGAGGACACTATAAGGAAGGCCAAATGTTTTTATGATCAGTTGATAGATAAGCCAGAGCCTTTTAAGGATTGAAAAAGGAAGGATAAGAGTGGATTCCATAAAAAGGGATTCAAGTCCTTTCCATATAAGGATTCAAGGAAGGGTACATAGTTGGTTCAACTAAGAAGATGTTTGCACCAACATAATTTTCCATATAAAAGTGGAAATATGCCAGTAGAGCAAGCAAGAGGAAGAGAAGAGGAGCATAAGAAAATACCCTTGTATTGTTGGGGTTGTGGAGAGCCACACCTGTTGAGGGATTTCCCTCACAGAAAAAAAGAAAGTTTATTATATGTAGGAAGCAACTACAATCAATGATGTGGCCACAAGTGTGTGAATGATATATGAAGCTGTGGAGAACCAACAACTAGACCACCAATCTTTTGTAGTGGAGATGGAAGGTATAATTTCCAAGAAACATGTTTCTATTTTAATTGTCCTTGGATCTAATCTTAGTTTTGTCTCACCACAATTTGTTGAATCATGTTCGTTATAAAGGAAGAAAAATGCATAAGCATGGTTAGTTCAGTTAGTTAGAGGAAATAAGAGAAAAGTTGTTGAGCTCATAGAATCTTTTACATTTGAGATAAGTGGACTAAGTACACAAGAATCCTTGAACATCCTACCCCTAGGCTCATATGATGTGTTGTTGGGTATGGATTGGTTAGACGCCCACATGGAAAATATGAACTATTATGAGAAAAGTATAGAATGTGAAGGTGAAGAAGGAAATGCAAGAGTTTTGCAAGGCATTTAAAATCCAGTTTCAGTAAGGAAAATATCGACATTGCAACTTAAGAAGTGTAATCAGAAATGGTTCCCCTTGTATTCTATGGAAATTATTAACTCGGCAGAAAGCGAGGAGTTGAATGATGAAGATAATCTAGTGTTGTGGGAATTTAAGGATGTATTTCCAAGAGATATACTTGGACTACCTCCAAAGAGAGATCTTGATTTTTCAATAAATCTTGTACCTAGAGCAATACCAACATCAAAAGTTCCCAATATAATGAGTACACCATATTTGGTGGAGTTGAAAGTGCAGTTGAAGGAAATGTTGGATAAAGGTTACATTACATTGAGTGTATCCATGTGGGGAGCACTAGCTCTATTTTTAAAGAAAAAATATGGCATGTTGCACCTGTGTATAGACTATAGGTAGTTGAACATGATGACCATCAGGAAAAAGTATCATTTACCCATGATTGATGATTTCTTTGATCATCTCAAAGGAGCTGAAGTCTTTTCAAATATTGATTTAAGGTATGAATATCACCAAGTCAGGATTAAGGATGAGTACATCCACAAGAATATAACATTTAGAATGAGGTATGGGAACTATGAGTTTTTAGTGGTGCCATTTGGTATTAAAAATTCACCAACCACGTTCATGTGTTTAATGAATAGTGTGCTCAACAAGTACCCAGAGAGATTTCTTTTTGTGTTTGTGGATGGAATTTTGGTTTATTCCAAGACTAAAGAAGAACATCAAGAACATCTCAATATGGTATTGCAAGTGTTGAGAGAAAAACAACTATATGCAAAGTTTATCAAGTGTGATATGTGTAATAAGGAAATATAGTATTTAGGCCACATAATCTCAACAGAGGGAGTGATAGTAGATCCCAAAAATATCAAGGAAATCATGGATTGTCCTTCCCCTAGGAATGTGAAAGAAGTAATATCTTTCATGGGATTGGTTGGGTATTAAAGGGGGTTTATAAGGGGATTTTCCAAGATAGGTAATACCATTACCTCATTACAAAGAAAGGGGAAGAAATTTGTATGGTCACCAAAGTGTGAAGATAGCTTCCAACAACTAAAACGTCTTTTGACTAATGCCCCTATTCCGAAGATTACAGACCCTGACAAAGATTTCTTAGTTTGCACTGATGCTTACAAGTAAGGAGTTGAGATAGTTCTTATGCAATAAGGGAAAGTAATTTGTTATGAATCAAATAAGCTAAATGAGAATCAGAAGAAGTATGTTACCGATGATATAGATATTGCAATGATTGTGCTTGCATTGAATATGTGGAGACAGTACTTTCTCGGAAAAAGGGTTGTCTTGATGACAAAACACTATGGACTAAAGTATTTGTTTGACTAGTCACATTTGAATCCTATACAGGCTATGTGGATGGAATTAATCAATGAGTTTGATTTTGAGATCAAACATATCAAAGGAAAAGAGAACAAAGTGGTATATGCACTTAGCCAGAGTGTAGAAACTATACACTTAGAATCAGATAGTGTAGGAGATTCTGACATCAACCATAGGATTAAAACCCTATTGCAAGAAGACAAGTTGCGAAATCAAGTGAAATAAGGGTTATAACAATAAACTAGGGGGAATAAATATGAGTAATATCATATTTTAGTTGATGAATTATTATTGTATAACAATAGGTTGTATGTGCCTAATTCAACAGATTTGAGGCATTTGATTATGGATGAGTTCTATAGAATAACTTATGTAGGTCACCCTGGTTATCAAAATATGGTAACAACAGTAAGGGAATTGTACTACTAGCGTAGAATGAAGAAGGAAGATGTTGAGTACATTGCTATGTTCTTAGAGTGCCAATAGGTTATGGTTGAGCACAAGAATCATGTAGGTCTATTCTAGCCTTTGCAAATTCCAAAGTTGAAATGGGAGACAATTTTGCTAGTTTTTCAAAGATAATCAAGCAACATGATACAATCATGGTTGTAGTAGATAAATTGAGAAAGGAAAATCATTTTATTTATATTAATTCTACCTTTAAGGACGTAGATGTTGCTAATGTTTTTATAAAATAAATTTTCATATTACATGGTCTTCCCAAGACCATAATCTCGAACACTAGAGATGATAAGTTCACCTCAAGTTTTTGTAAAATCTTGTTTGCAGGATTGGGAACACAATTGGAATTTAGTACGACCTACCATCCTCAAATAGATGGTCGGACCGAAAGAGTGAACATAGTGCTAGAGGACATGTTGAGGAGGTATGTTATGCATCGACTCAAGAAATGGGAAGAACATCTACCCTTGGTAGAGTTTTCCTATAACATTGTTTATCAAGAATCATTGAAGATGAGCCTATTTGAGTTCTTTATGGAAGAAAGTGTAGAGTTCCAATCATTTGGGACAATCCAGTGGTCAAAACCACACTTGTACCAGATTTGTTGATGGAAATGGAACATGAAATGATCAAGAAAAAGAAAAATATGAATATAGCTTAGGACAGACAAAAGAGCTATGCATAAAACAAGAGAAATCACAGAGAGTTCAAGGTGGGAGATAATGTGTATCTTCGGGTGAAGCCAAAAATAAGTTCACTGTGAATGGGGATATGTGCTAAGTTAGCACCCCACTATTGTGGAGCATTCGAGGCCTTGGGGAGAGTGGGGCCAGTAGAATAAAGACTTTCTTTACCACCTATTGTTAGATCTCACAATGTGTTCCTTGTGTCTTTATTAAAGAAATATGTTCATGACCCTAATCATGTTATTTATTGTACTGTGATACAGGTGGAACTAGAGGGTGAGTTCTAGCCCGAACCATAATGCATCTTGGACAAGAGAGAAACCATGCTCCAAAACCAAGACATCATCTAGGTCAAGGTGCAATGGAAGCACTTTAGAGTAGATGAGGCTACATGGGAACTGAAAGATGCCATGATAATGGAATACCCATCTTTTTTTTCTATATAATTGTATATACATGGTGTTGTAAACACCGAGGACAATATTTCTTTAAGGGGGAGGGGATTGTAACACCCTACTTTCCCCCATGATTTCATTTATTCCTAATACTTAATATGATTATGTTTATGAAGTATGTAATTATGTTTTGATTAATGAAGACACCAAACAACTGACTGAGAAGGAAGAGCCTTGAGAGTACAATCCATGATATCACATGTGGAATTGATGAAGTGAAATTGTGAGGTGGAGCTGAGATGTTTAAGTGAAGAAAATGGGAATCTTTCTTAAAACTATTTCCTATACTTGTAAATAGTATCTTACACCAACCAATGTGCCTAGATCAATATGGAGCCATGTGACTTGTAATGAAAGTCAAATTGGTGGTTGAGACAATCAATAATTGTTGATATTTTGGTCTCTTGGAGACGACAAGGGTTGATTTAACGACCTAAAAAATAGGACACCATGGATCGACCCTTGAAGAATTTATACCTTCAAACAATAGTGGTGTCTATTAGAAGCCATGTGAATCCCAAGGCATTGGTGGAAGAAGAGGAAAAGGGTGAAAAATCATCATCAATAGAGATATAGGGAAGAGAGGAGGATAGGGAGAGAAGCTGAGAGTGGTATCAGAGAGAACAGAGAACATAATGCATAGAAGAGAGAATACTCGTATGAAGAGCGAGTGAGAGACAATCTCATAGGATAAGGGTGTAGTGAATGAAGGCATTCGTTGGTGCAGATCAAAGATAATAATATAGCTGATATATTTCCATGAAGAAAATAGGAAGCGCGTATAATTTATTAATGATCACATTGAAACAGAGAAGACTTGGATTCAGACTAGATTGACAAAGGGCCACAACTTGGTACTTAATAGACATAAACTGACAATGGTAAGGGGAGGTCCCAGAGGGACTGTATAGTAGAGAAGGGACTCCATTGTGTAGAGGATATCCAATTCATAAACCAACTAATAAACCAATGGATTCCCTGAGCTCAGTGGGAAGAGGGAAAATTATGTTGTTGTCGGAGGGGGAAGGAGGGTAACCTTCCTAGATCATCTGAACTTGAATACCAACCGATTCATTCCCTTGTGACATATTGGCTAAGCACGGGGGTGACATATTGTAGGACGATACTCTGCAGTATAAGTTTGGGAGGAAAGACATCCTCTCTCAGTCAATTGGCTATTTATATATTTCCAAAATAGATAAGTGTCAAAGTTGATTGTTTAATGTATGGTAATGATGTAATTGTGAGTTTCTTTTCTACCTTAATGGAAGTTATGAATGCTTGCAAATGATGTATTTAATTCATGTGTAAATGGAATGTATGCTTTTATTTCCACCGTTAATTTGTTGAATTCATAAATTCAAGTGAACATTGCGTGGTATTGTGTATTCTTGGAAGTCTTGAAGCTTTGAGATGAAAGTTTGCAAGATATGGATAAGAAATTTATTTGGGAGATGAAGGGAGTGTCCCGATCCCTCTGAAGTTGTAGGTAGTGTAAGGAGCCCCGAGTCTTGATGGGATATCCTATATTTAATTGTAAATCTTGCAATATATGCAAGAACTTCACTTACAATGAAGTCATAAGGACCATGAGGGTGTTAGAAGCAATTTATGAACCCTTGAGGGTCTAACAAGCCTTCAAGCATTGACTGATTACAAAATCAAGAATGAATAAGTCCCAAGCTAGATTGTTTCCTTTGACACAAAAATGTGTTTTGAATCATGATGATTCTTGGCCATTGATTCGTTTTGTCAAATGCATCTGAGTCGTTCGTTGGGAGAAAAAGTTCCCAAACTACCTAAGGTAGGGTTGGGAAGAGTTACAATGATGAAACAGGCCATGGCCCTTAGATCTATCGAAGGACCTCTCCTCACCATTGGATCTGTGAGATCCATTTTGATGAAGAAAAATCTAGGTCGTTGATGTTGAGTTAAGTTTCGTCAGGAGAAGAGTAGTCGGTAGTGTCAAGGGGGAGGTTGGAGAAATGAGCCAATGACGATGAATTACTTGGGATTTTTCGATCTGTCAGAAGAGATTCAGGTAGATCACAACTATTGGATCTTAGTTGGTTCGACCATGAGAAAGTGGGCCAAGAACCTTAACCTTCACCCAAATATAACTCAGAGATGTGATCCTCACTGTCGACGGAGATGTTGCAATCATCGTCCAATCTGGCTGAAGTAATTGTTGGGATAAAATGATCGAAAGTTGGCCTCAAAATTCAAGTGGGTGCACTTCGATGTCTATGAAGACCTTTGTAAGGTTGAATGAGGACCATTGATCAACAAACAAGTTAGATAGAATCTCGGTTGTAGATTTATGTAGGTCCCACCTAAACATCAACATAGTTACCAACTTAACAAGAACAGTGACATCAAAATGCGAACTCAGGTGCAAAAAACCCAATTTTTATGTTAAAAACACCAAAATCAATCGTCGTTTCAAAAAGTGGTACTACCGGTAGCACCCTATTTTTTGTAGGGTAGCTAAAATTTTAGCTTGTTTGAAATTGGGGCCTTGAAAACCAATACCATTACGGATAATTAACCCTCAAATCGAAAAGTGATTCTACCAGTAGCACCCTTTTTTATTTTTGGAGTTAAAATTATGATTTAATTGAAACAGTGGTCCCGATCACTTATAATGTCATGAACAAAGAACTTAAATTTGAATTATAAATTGAAAAGTGGTATTTTATTTATTAATTAATTATTATTATTATTTTTTAATTTACATTAAAAGGAAATTTAGATTATTTAAAAAAAAATTAAACAAAAATTTAAAAAGAAAATAAAAAAATAAATATATAAACTTACAAATGAAATTTTAACATGATGATGATGATTAATGTCCACTAAGATCGAATTGGTCTATCAAACCTTAAGAGGGTAAATGATTACTTGCGATTATTTAGAATTTTTTTTCTGTGCTCGAAAATCATTAAGAGAAGCTTTCCAAGATCACCATACTTTTGTTGAGTTAAGAGGTTAGGAAGGCTGGTAGTGTGACACATATTTTGAAAATAAGATCTAATATGGGTATAGGCTGGACAATCTAAGAGAAAGTGATTTTCATATTCAACCTTCTTAGTGTCACAAAGGTGACACTCTCTTTCATCCCATGGTGTTTTAGGAATTGACCAATGCCCAGTTTCACTATGGAGCTCGTGAGAATTTGTTCTTATCTTAGCAATGCTTATTTTTTTCTTTACACTTGGAAACACAGATAGATAATTTTTATCTTCTAGATTATGGTTGATTAAATCCTTATAATACCTTAAATTTATTGTTTCCTCTAACTCTTTATCACACCACATTTTCTCCTTAAATTTTGGTTTGACGATTTTTTTAATAGTATCTTTATTCTGCAAAATGGTGTCTTCCATGATTCCCCAATAGTTTAGCCAAGATTGGGCATCTTTATTCCATCCTCGCTTGATTTGATGGTGGTTATGAATCATTTTTGAAGCAATTTTAGGAAGCCTCTTGTCTTCCATGTTGTTTAACTTGTTCTTATACATTAAGTATCTAGTCATAGCCATTCTCTCAATGGGGGAGAGGCTTGTTTCTAAGAGGAGGATGGGATAAGGCGCATTTCCTTTAATTTTGAGATTATAGGTTATAAAATTCTTTTGTATTTTCTCTATCTTTCTCCAGGATTCACGAGAGATACTACAATCCTAGACTTCGCATCCATAAAGAATAACAAGTGTAACAAGAGTCTCAAAGATGAGTTTCGTCTTATCCCAACTCCAAAGATCAGTTGATTTACAATTTTTTTCAAGCCCATAATAAGCTTTCCATCCCCCAATAATCCTTTTCTCAATGCTATAATTCCAATTGAGCTTGTGGTGAATATCAATTCTAATATATTTGTATGAATTCACTTCCTCCAAGTTGTTGTTTTCATATACGAAGGTATCATAAGTGATCTTATTGGATTTAATAATCATGACCTTAGTCTTATCAGTATTAACAGTCATACCCATATTGGAGCAAAAATCCTTGAGGATTCTTAGGTGGTTTTCAAGATCATGGGGAATCCTTGCCATAAGAACGATATCATTGGAATAAAGAAGATTGATCACTATACCAGTGAGAGTAGGGCCGACACAACCTTCGTTTTTCAAGAAATCTTCTAACTTGTCAATGTATATGCCAAAAATGGTAGGGGACAAGGGACAACCTTGTTTGACTCTAATATTGCAGTTAATATATTTTGACCAACCCTCAGTGTTTTTAAACTTAGAAATAATGTTCTCATACATCCTTATTGCAACAACCCTCAACTCGAGAGGCACTTTTATCTCTTCCAACCTATTGCAAAGGTTTTTCCTAGGAACCATGTCAAAATCTTTTCTAAAATCAAGAAAACAACAAAAAAAATTGTTTTTAGTATTGCGAAACTCCTCTACAGTGATCCTAAAGGTAACAAGATAGTCCATAGTTGAATGATATATCCTAAACCCGCCTTGGTCTTTAGCTCTTTTATCGTGACTTTCTAGCCAAAGGCTAATCTTCTTTTCAAAAATAATTCCATAAATCTTGGCTAAAATCGGGCTAATCATAATGATCCTATAATCAGAGGGAATATTTCTATCCCCATTTTTAAAAATAGGAACAACGAGGCTTCGCGTCTAGGGTTTAGGGAAGCCCTACTTGACTGCTAAATTGAAGAGCTTGTGCATGTAAGGTGTTAGGATATTTAGACACTTAGGAGTTAGTTAAGATCTACTTGGTCTAATGTGTCGTTAGGTAAAAGTGTGTTTCTTAGTGTGTTTCTTTAGTATGAATTTGTAGTTAGGAAATCCGACGGTCACGATATGTTTTCGATATAGAGTGATCTTATGGTTCATATTCTCCTCGATCTTAATGACCATTGATATGTGGCTTAACACAAGATTGGTCCATGATTGCTATTTAAAGAGCATGGAGGGTCATTTTCCAATGATTGATTGTGAGAATCTCTCTTGTAAAATCTCTCTGTAATATTTTTCTTTTGCATTAATAAACTACTCCAAGTGGGCGTGTTGGTTGGGGTCGTGGATGTTTCCCCGTAGGGGTTTTACCACATCAAAACATCAGTGTGTTGATATTTGATCTGGTTATATGAGTGGTTACTAAAGGTGTTCATCCTTTGTTGGAATACTTGTGTTGTCGAACATGGTATCAGATACTGTTTGAAGAACCGCTCTTGTTATAGATCAAGATCATGAAGCCAATGTGACTCATATCCATTTTATGTCATTTACGTACATTTATGGGATCATAGCATTGTTCCATTGCATCCAGATCACTCATTTCAGTCGAGAACATTTTTCATTTCACTCGAAAAGGTTTTCGTTTTCCCAATATACAACCATTTCAGTCAGATCCGGAGGTATAAAGCCTGAATACCCATTTTTTAAATTTTTTGCAGAGTATTATTTTGGTTATATTTCAGTTTTAGATTATTTGTTTATGGGTTGCTGCTCTTTTATATCTTCATATTCTCTTTTCCCCGCACCCTGTGCGATCTCAGAAAATAAGAAATAGATAAGAAAAGGTGCATCTTCAACTAATTGAGATCTAATCCTTGTTGTCATCGAGAAACAAATTTTTTTTCTTGTGTGAAAAGTTTTTTTTTTAGCACTCTCTCCAAGGCTTACAACAACAACAAAAATCCTCTTGAAAAACAATTCAATATTTTTTTCTGGACCATTTGGTTAAAAGTTGCCTTGTTAAGAGGTCTTGAGTTCAAGTTTATTATTTTTATTATTATTTTTTAAAGTTCATGCTAAAATTGTAAAGTGCATTTCAATTCAACTATAAAAGTGAATCACTATAAGTAGCTTTTATATTTTATTTTAGAGTTATTTATTTTTCATGAAGTAACTTGATTGTAAAAGTGATCCCCACTTCTCTTTATAAAAGTGGGTCACTTCATAAAGCAACTTACACCACCACGTGGTCCTTTGGTTACTATTTATGCATTTTTTTAAAAGGGCATAACTCTCACATCCGAAATCCGTTTTCAGTGCCGTTTTTTTTACAACCGCCTAACTTTTCGAGATATTTCCATCCAGAACATCAGTTTCAGTTTTTAAATCCATATTATCTACATATTTAATATGGCTTCTTCCAATAATCGTTTTTTTACTAGCACAAACTACTTCCAATGGAAATCTCATATGGAAGAATTCTTAAGAAGTAAAGGCTTGTACCAGATTACCTTGGGAAAGGAAAAAACACCCACGGATGATGATAAGAAAGTAAAATGGGATAATAGGAGTGAAGAAACATGTGGACTAATTGGAATTTCCATCTATCATGATTTAAGGTTCCACCTTAAAGAAATTGATGACCTCGAAGAAGCTTGGGAAAAGATTGAATCTGTGTTTGGTAAACTCAATATTATTCGAGCACAAAAGTTATAAAATCAAGTATTGAACTTAAGTCCAAGTGATTTTTCTTTCCTTGGAGACTATATATTTAAGTTTAAAACACTCAGAAGTTTATGTGAAGAATGTGAGATAAAAATGGAGGAAGAGTGTTGCATCTATCTTATTCTTTCTAAGCTAGGTAGTGCATATTCTGTGCTTGTATCTACATTTTATTCCATGAGAGAGGCTCTATGGAAAGCTTATCAAAAACTAGTTCTTGAGTCCTTTTGTGCTGCTTTGATTAGAGAGGAAGATAAGATTGTACAACTTGGAGTGATTAGCACTGTAGGTACCTCCAACAAAGCCTTAGTTGCCCAGAAAAAAGATAAACTCAAGTATCCCAAGAAGCAACATCCTCGCTACAACAAAAGGCAACATAAGGGTCCCAAACCCGCTGTGACAATTTCAGCCAGGGGTGATTTTAAGAACCCCCCCTAAATTTATATGTATAATAAATGGGTGAATCCCCATGATACATAGGAAAAATTGAGGGCTATTTTATCAATAATATAAAATGTATATATAATTTTTTGGCGAATATTTTAGTCAA
>ML778792.1:203757-229206 GCA_009831015.1 Picea engelmannii
AAAAAGGAAATATGTTTATATGTGTAAGGACTTTCTTTTCTCAATTTATTTCTTTTTAATGTAATTTTAAAGAAATTGAAACTTAACTAATAAATAAAATACCTCTTTTCGATTTATAAGTCAATTTGAAGTTCTTTTTTCATGATAATATAAGTGATCAAGATTACTGTTTCAATTAAATTGTAATTTTAACTCCAAAAATAAAAGGGGGTCAATTTTTTCTAATGATATTGGTTGTCAAGGCCGTGATTTCAAACTAGTCACAATTTTAGCCCCCCTGCAAAAAAGGGGTGTTATTGGCAGCACCACTTTTTGAAATGGGTGTAAAAAATGAGAACTTTAGAGAGTTCTCGTTAAATTGGTAACGTTGTTATATTAGAAGAGTTTCAAGCACAGGTGTTAATCTCTGTGTAAATTAAAGGAACTGACGTGATTAGAGTCATTGAGAGTCAAGGTCCGAGAGCCATCGGATCTGGATATAGGACTCATCATAGTTTGTCGTCGGAACTCAAGGAAGAGGGTGACTTGTGTATTAGTGATGGAGAATGAACCTCAATGACGATGAAGAAAAGCCTCAAGAGATCAAAACTATTGAATCGATGATCTAGGAGGCAGGCGCCATGTAAGTGCCACATCGGATGGCATGAATGACAGGTAGCCACATTGATGCCATGTGGCAATGAGCTGAAAAATGTCGATAGGTCACAACTCTTTATATCAAGTTATAAATCAAGAGAGATGGCGGTCATTGGAAAGCTCTCAACAAGAAGAATCTAATCAGAGGATGTAACGTCATAAATGAACCAAGTTGAAGAAGAGGAAATCTTGACATCTCACCAATCTATGTGAGGGTTAGGGGTCTAGTGTGTTCCAAAAAATTTATGTGTTGATAATCTTAGAGAACGTGTCGATATCCAATTGTTATTGTTTGATCAAGTTCGTATCACATCTCCCCATTGGTAACAGTTTGGTCCCCAAAATATGTCAAGGATAGACAAGGGAACTTCTTTCAATATGATTCCTCTCATACCACTTCGCTTTCCTTATAGTATGTCCCTTGAGACAAATCTACCACATTTGTTGTTCTCCTTTGTAAGTTTTCCACTCCTTGTGTTGTAGAACCGTGTCTGCCTTCAACTCCTCAAGTACATGAGGTGAAAGGTATTCAATAGTCAGAAGAACCTGACGTTCTTCCTCGTCATCCAACATGGAGGGTTCAAACAATTTCTAATTTTCCACGATCACCACTAAGTTGATTTGCATCTAAGGTGGAAGTTTTATCCTAAAGGAATTCCCATTCACTTGTTCAATGATCTCAAATGGTCCATATCTAAGGGGCTTGAGTTTCTTTGATTCTCCTTGCAGTTGGTCCTTACAGAGATAGAGACCAAGGATAATTTTAAGGGTGGAAATTTATCTTAAAATGTAGAAACATTGGCGAATCTTACTAGTCCTTAATATGAAAACTATAAAATGTTTGGCGATATTTTTGTATAATTATTCAAACTTCTAAGGATTTATATAATTTTATAAATTTTGGCGATTTTTGAGGTAAAATATTTTTTTCCTATAGAATTTAGGCGAATCATTTTTTATTTATTTTTGTTAGTTTGTCCGTGACATGTGGGACTAACCTATGGCTAGGAAACCACGACTCAGGGGCATCTAAGCCATCAAAATCACTCGGGGATCACACCCGGCCTGCGCCACACCAACCCTTAACATGGCTGGATTTTTTGTCCCCACAGGTTTCGAACCAGTGACTTTAACATCACGGAGTGCCTTAACAACACACTCCGTCACCGACTGTCCTACAACTCGGGGACTTAGGCGAATCATTTTTAGAAAAAACATAAATTGGCGAATATTTGTTTGGGAAAAACCATGGAAAATTATCCCATGGGAGAAATTTAACCCCTAAAATTTTCCATGATAGAGACATACCTTGTATCAAACAATCAATTTATGATCCTCCCTGTCTTGATCATTCTTGTCTTTGTAAAACTATATGCTCTTCTTGAGATACTCCTAAATCTTTAGATGTATATTCCTAATATTGTCCATGAATGTCATTGCCTTATGTTGTTCTCCTTGTAGTCCCGCTTCTTCCTCACGCTATCCATAAACAATATCAAATGGTGAAGGATGTAAATATCCAAAATAAGTCTCAAAAGGAGACTTATTGGTGGAAGAATGAAGAGCTATGTTGTAAGAGTGTTAAATGTATAGTAGCTTCTCATCCCAAGTCTTTGGATGTTTTTTGTTGTAGCCTCTCAACAATTACACCGTCGCTCTATTTACTACCTTGATTTATCCATAATCCTGAGGATGGAACACAATGGAGTAATTCAACTTGGTATCCATTCTTTCCAAAGGTGTTGTCCAAAATATACCCAAGAAATTATTATCCTGATGAGATATGATGGAGGTTGGAAACCCAAAGTGCACCCATACATGGTTGAAGAATATTTCAATTTCCTCTCATCCAAATATTGTCTTCTTACAGGGAATGAGCACCCACATTTTGTTGAAGCAGTCTACCACAACGAAAAAATAGTCATGGCCTCTATGAGTCATAGGAAAACCTCCAACAAAATCCATGGAGGTTATCTCCCAAGGTATTATTGGCAATGGAAATGGAATGTATTGATCCATATTATGATGAGAAGGAAACAAGAAAAAATGAAAATATAATAGAGAGCAAAGAAATATAGTGAAATCCAAATTCTAATAATTAATAAAATAGAAAAACATTATAGAACACAAACAAGATAGAATGGGGTAGCTTGTCTCTGAAGAGAAAGAGGTGTTGGCTACACTTCATTCATAATAAGCTTTACATAACACTCCATTTCATGCTTAAAGGGCCTCCTTCACCTCAATTATATATGAGAGAGTGAGGAGAATAATGTTGGAAGATTTGTTGTTGTCATTGATGTCAACCCTATCCATTGGATTTTGGACCCCATAGTTGATCGAACTAGATAGACATGAAGGAAATTACACATGCAGATATAGCACCACGGATGGATATTATAATTGATGCCACTTCCGGTGGTATGTGGCACGTCACATGGATTCTCATGATTGAGGAGAAATGAATTTTCGAAGATGACAATGTGAATTGAAGAAAAAACTATATACCAGCCCTAATGTTAAAAGGAAGTGACATAAAGGGTATAAATACATCTCATTATACATTAATTTTTCAACACACACAAGTTTATTAATGAATAAGGAGATATAATTCGAATTTATGAGGAAATATGAAGTAAAGAAGGCCGAATTTCAAGGGAGGATGAAGTCTTTTGGTGATGTGTTCTAAGGTATGTTATTTATAGGTCATCTTACCATTTTCTCTATAACTTTTTTTCTAGAACGATTCAGATGGTGAAATTCAAAGAATATTGAGAAGACATATCTAGGTACATGTGGTAAAAAATTTATCTCTTTATTTGTTATAATTTTCGAGAAACACTCTGTGGAAAATAGGGTTTTTGACTAGTCCTGAAGCTAATCATAAACATGTCTTCCGGGTAAAACAGTCATAACATAGAGAATCCAAATGAAGTGAGATCAATTTCATTGGAAAGAGTACGAGCTTTAGTTTCCTATGTACGTATTTAAGAATCATATGTTAAATATTGAGCGTGGGGCATGTTGTACAAGTTTTTTCACCTGAATAAACCAAAATTGAATAAGGTCTACCATTTTCTCTATAACTCATTTTATGGGAGGATTCAAGGAGTGAAACTTGGAGGAGCTTCAAAGAATACATTGAGTAATATTGTATATAAGATCAGAGTATTCCAAGAAGTGAATAATTACAGAAGTTGAAGAAGTCTTAGGAAGCATTATCAGGTTCTATGTGATGGTTGGTTGATGGTGAGAATTTAACGTAAATTTTTATTATCTATCATATATTCTTGGGTAACAGGAAGGGGCAAGGATGGAGAGGTCAAACCTCTCTCTATATTGGAGGATTGTATCTTCCTTTGGGAGGTTTATCCATCCCTTTATATTTGGAAGTTGTAGCTCCAAAGAAGAAGGTCGCCTTATGCCACTGAACTCAGGGGGAGCATCCCCACCCTTTGTCATTGATGTCAAAGGGGGAGAGAAATTGGGATCATGATGATAGGGGGAGCATGAGTGTTTCCATCAATGACAAAGGGGGCGATTGTTGGAATATTGGTTTTTTTCATTGATGTCAACCCTATCCATTGGCTTTTAGACCCCACAATTGATTGAAGAAGATAGACATGAAGGAAATTACACATGAGTAGACAACACCATGTATGGATAGCATAATTCATGCTGCTTCTGGTGGTATGTGTCACGTCATGTGGATCCTCACAATTGAGGAGAAATGAATTTTTGAAGATGACAATGTGAATTGAAGAAGAAACTACCTATCTGCCCTAATGTTAAAAGGAAGTGACATAAAGGGTATAAATACATCTCAATATACATTCATTTTTTAAGACACAATTTTATTAATGAAAAAGGAGATATAAGTCGAATTTATGAGGAAATCAGAAGTAAAGTAGGCCAAATTTCAAGGGAGGATGAAGTCTTTTGGTGATGTGTTCTAAGGTATGTTATTTACAGGCCACCTTACTAGTTTCTCTATAAATTTGTTTCTAGAACGATTCAGATGGTGAAATTCAGAGGATATTGAGAAGACATATCTAGGTATTTGTGGTAAAAATTCCATCTCTTTAGTCATTACAATTTTGAAGATGCACTATGTGGAAGATAGGGTTTTTGACTAGTCTTGAATCTAGTCATAAATAGGTGTTCCGGGTAAAACAATCATACAGTCTTCATAGAGAATCCAAATGAAGTGAGACCAATTTCATTGGAAAGAGTATGAGTTGTAGTTTCCAGTGTACGAATTTTAGAATCTCATGTTAAATTGAGTGTGGGGAATGATGTAAAAGTTCTCTCTCTTGAATAAACCAAAATTGAATAAGGTCTACCATTTTCTCTATAACTCATTTTCTGTGAGGATTAAAGGAGTGAAAATTGGAGGAGCTTCAGAGAATATATTGATTAATATTATATACAGGATCATAGTATTCCAAGAAGTGAATAATTGCAGAATGTGAAGAAGTCTCAGGAAACATTATCAGTTTCTATGTGATTGTTGGTTGATGGTGATAATTTAATGTAAAGTTTTATTATCTCTCATATATTATTGTGTGGAAGGAAGGGGAAAGGATGGAGAGGTCAACCCTCTCTTGATATTGGAGGATTGTATCTTCCTTTTGGATGTTTATCCCTCCCTTTATATTTGGAAGTTGTACCTACCTTTGGAAGTAATTATTTCCTTTGAACAATAATACATGATTATTTCTGATATATTGTGCATAGTGTATTGGTGTATCTCTTCATTGTTCATTGGATAGTATTCATTACTTATTAGATATAAATTGAATACATGATCTGATTGAAGTACAAGTTCAAAAATACTAATTTATTTAAATACAGATTCACCCCCCTCTCAGTATTTCCAAGAATTGGTATCAAAGACGGTTACCTTTAGTACAATTTAACCACTGGAAGGAAGATCCTAAGCATACATAGAAGAAGAAAAAAATGTTTCAACAAAAAGATGAGAATTTTGAAAAATTGATTCATGTTGAGATTGAAAATAACAAGCTCAAAAACATGCATAGAAAACTAAGAAGTGAATTGGGTAGTTGTGAAAAGACAATTGAAAGCTTGAAGACACAATTAAAATACTTTGAGAAACTAAGACAAGAAACCATTTCCTTGAAGACTTTACTCGAAGAAGCAAGAAGAATAGAAGAAGTAAGAAATGTCCAGATGATGAAAAAATAAGAAGATTGTGAGAAAATTGAACAAGAAGTTGTCTCATTAAGGAAGATCTTAAGAAACTCTCAAGTGCCAAAATACTTAACACATATTGGATGCATGGGTGAAACTTAATACAAATAAGATACAAATGACAACAAAAATCTTGAAGAAAGGTCCACACAGATATTTGATGAGAAGTGGACCAGGATGCCGAAAAGAAGGAATGATTATAGAAGAGATGAATATCCAAGAAAACCTCCTACCTTCAGAAACCAAAAACTCTTCACTTAGTATGAAGGAAACTACAGAAGAGTAGATTATGAATCCAAATGGACTACATCACAAAGAAGATCTCTTACTCCCTGGTATCAAAATTTATTTTTTGGTCATTCATATAATTGCAAAAATTTTGGACATAAGAAAATTAATTGCAGAATCAATGAAAGGAAAAAATATGCAAGAAACATGAATGGTGTAAATAGAAGATATGGAAACAATCGTGGATTTTTCAATGGAAGTTATAATTCATTTGCCCCCATTGATGGAACAAAATATTATATTCTACAAATGTAATTATCTTGGTCACAAAGCACGATATTGCAGATATATGAATGAAGATGCTCCTATGAAAAATGTCCATATTCCAACCACGATATGGAGAAGGAAAGATATTCAAAACAATGAAGATTATCGAATAACATTGACCTCTAAAGAACGTAAAGAAGAAGATGAATGGTACATAGACAATGGATGTTCTTCACACATGACCAAGGATCAAGACAAATTCATTAGTTTGAAGAGAAAGGGTGGCAATGTTGCATTTGAAGATGACTCATCTACCAAAATACTTTGAAACGGTGTAGTAAATATTGGAAGAAAAAATGTAAATGAAAAGAGTGTCCTATTGGTTGAAGACTTGAAGCATAATCTCCTCAGTGTTAGTAAAATGTGTGATCAAGGATATAGTCTCACGTTTGACTCACTAAGATAAAAAATCAAAGAAGAAGGTTCAGGAAGATTGGTTGCAATTGCAACAAGAAGACCGGAAACAATATACATCCTATACATGAAGAAGATAGAGAAGATAGAAGCCACACAAAAGGGTTCAAAGGAAGAAAAATTCCCAAAGACCAAAAATAAGGATGAAGTATTATTGAGTGCCACATGTTCAGGGGGAGCAACCCCAAAGAAGAAGGTAACCTTATGCCATTAAACTCAAGGGGAGAAGCCCCACCCTTTGTCATTGATTTCAAAAGGGGAGAGAAATTGGGATCATTATGATAGGGGTAGGATGAGTGTTTCCATCGATGACAAAGGGGGATATTGTTGGAAGATTGGTTGTTGTCATTGATGTCAACCCTAGTCATTGTCTTTTGGACCCCATAGTTGATCGAAGTAGATAAACATGAAGGAAATTACACATGCAGATACAACACCATGGATGGATAGTATAATCAATTCCACTTCTGGTGGTATGTGGCACGTCATGTGGATCCTCACAATTGAGGAGAAATGAATTTTTGAAGATGGCAATGTGAATTGAAGAAGAAACTACATGTCGTCCCTAATGTTAAAAGTAAGTGACATAAAGGGTATAAATACATCTCATTATACATTCATTTTTCAACACACACAATTTTATTAATGAACAAGGAGATACAAGTCAAAATTTTGAGGAAATCTAAAGTAAGGAAGGCTGAATTTCAAGGGAGGATGGAGTCTTTTGGTGATATGTTCTAAGGTATGTTATTTACAGGTCATCTTACCATTTTATCTATAAATTTGTTTCTAGAATTATAGATATGATCAAATTTGGAGGCTATTGGGAAGACATATCTAGGTACCTATGGTAAAAATTTCATCTCTTTATTCACTATAATTTTGGAGATACACTCTGTGGAAGATAGGGTTTTTTACTAGCCCTGAAGCTAGTCATAAACAGGTGTTTCGGGTAAAACAATCATAAAGTGTTCATAGGGAATCCAAATGAAGTGATACCAATTGCATTGAAAATATTATGGGATTTAGTTTCCCATGTATGAATTTTAGAATCTAAAGTTAAATATTGAGCGCAGGGCATGCTGTAGAATGCTTCTCTCTTGAATAAACCAAAATTGAATAAGGTCTACCATTTTCTCTATAACTCATTTTCTGGGATGATTCAAGGACTGAAACTTGGAGGAGATTTAGAGAATACATTGAGTAATATTATATACAGGATCATAGTATTCCAAGAAGTGAAGAATTGCAGAAGTTGAAGAAGTCTTAGGAAGCATTATTAGGTTCTATGTGATGGTTGGTTGATAGTGATAATTTAATGTAAAGTTTTATTATCTCTCATATATTCTTGGGTGGAAGGACGAGGCAAGGATGTAGAGGTCAACCCTCTCTTGATATTGAAGGATTGTATCTTCCTTTTGGAGGTTTATCCCTCCCTTTATATTTGGAAGCTGTAGCTACCTTTGGAAGTCATTACTTCCTTTGAACAAAAATACATGATTACTTCTTATATACTGTGCATGGTATATTGGTGTATCTCTTCATTGTTCATTGGATAGTATTCATTGTTGATTGGATATAAATTGAATACATGATCTGATTGAAGTACAAGTTCAAAAATACTAATTTCTCTAAATACTAGTTCACCCCCATCTTAGTATTTCCAACAGATAATTCCCATGATGCATGTGGGATAAACTGGTCTATGTTTACAAAATGAAATAGGCATGTAAAACACTAGGAATTCCTAGGTGGTCACCCATACCAGTAATACTCAATCCCAAGCGAGCTTAAATATGGATTTCTAATGGGATCTGATGCATTAGTTCTATGTTGTAGGAATGTACATAAGCCTACTACGATTCACGAAATCATTACATGATGTCTATAATTAACAAATGGAGATGGAATTACATTACATTCCCCATCAAAAGGGTGAATATCATGGTTTATCAAAACCACAAGATTGAAAATGTTGATTGAGTGGAAATGTTGGATGGCCATCGAGATCCACCTAAATTATTCCTACTCCCTTAGGAATCAATGGTCACCATTGCATCAAGCTCCATCGGGTGATGGGGAAAATTTTGTTGAATATGAACCTTGGTGAGTTTATTTCCTTCTTTAAGTAGCTCTCCTTCTTGTACTTTGCTTGTGGAAGGATTTCATGAACCTATTGGTGGAGGTGTTGGATCCGTTCAACAGATCTAACTGGATAATTTTCCTTGGTCTAAGTGTGGTACGACTATGTAGGTAAAGATGCAGCAATACGAGCTATATAGATGGGGGCTAACGGTTGGAACCCAATGCACACCTAAAAAGGGTTTTGTCCAACAAATCTATGCTGAACATATGGAAGAGTCTCATTCTCTAGAAGGGAGAAACTATATATTGGAACATTGGGTA
Organism: Picea engelmannii; assembly: GCA_009831015.1. NCBI lineage: Eukaryota > Viridiplantae > Streptophyta > Pinopsida > Pinales > Pinaceae > Picea > Picea engelmannii. The sequence continues at coordinate 212,983 of ML778792.1, forward strand.
AGGGAGAAATGAGCACTAAGTCAATGGAATGTGAAACGTGGTACTGTAGAGGAACCCGTGTAGGTGAAGAAGAAATATCTTCGTGCTCCTCTACAATCTTGTTGTCCTGCTTATGCTGGATAGAAAGGTCTTGGGTCGAGGCTGTAATAGTCACAGTGACCTTATGTTCATATTCTGACTAGATCGTGAAGAGGGAAAAAATTGTGGTTTGAGATATTACTTTGCGTCACTATTTTTCCAATATCAATGAAGTGGAAGTAGTTGGAGCTACCTTTGGTACCCTGTATAGCTGACCTTCCAAAGTAAAAATGACACTGCAGGGTCGAGACTAATAGTTAGCATAAAATTTCCACATATATGGTTCTCCTAAAAAACATCATGTGGGGAAACATCACACAATACCTCATCCTTGAAGGGCTTGATGTCATAGGACAAGTGACATTGTTGGCTGACATAGATGTCTTGTCCTCGGCTCAACCATCTGATGGTGTATGGTTGTGGGTGTGGCATCCTTGGAAGCTTCAATCTCGTGACAACCCTCGTTGAGATTAGGTTCTTTTATCTCCTGCTATCAACAATGAAATGTAATGGGGTCCCCTTTACCCACATATGTGAGTGGAATAAGTGCTCCCCCTCATCAAGCTCCTCTGGTTCTTCTGGTTGTATTGTTGTGGTCATGATGGTAGTAGATGGCTCTACATCGATGATCTATTTCTCTTTATTATTTTTTGAATAAAAGTCCGAGTCACATTCTGATTCTTTTTCTTTGAGCTCGACTATAATGACTGTTTAAAGAGACATTCATCGATGTTGTCCAGGGGATTTTGTGGAACTCACACCACTTTCCATTGTATTTATTAGAGTTCCCATTACCCTTATTTTCTTGCATCTTTGATTGTATGTCTTGAGGTTGGACTTCCTTGCCTTTTCCTTTGTTCTATGAGTTAGGGTTTCCTTTTCCATGCTTCTATTGTGGCATATTTTCAAACTTGAACTCCTGCTTAATTTGTTGCTTGAATTTCTTCTGGATTTTGATTGCACATCGATAAGAATCTCCTAGTGAGGATATTTCCAAGAAATCCATCTATATTTGGATATACTTGTGTATACCACTATGGTACTTTAAAACTAGGTGCCTCTTAGAGTCTTTAATATCTATATTTAAGAACAAGTTATGAAATATGTTAGTGTACTCTGGCACCGTCTGGTGTCTTTTCTGATGCAGATTTGTCCATCTCATGCACTATTCATCATAATTTTTGACAGGGTAGAACTCCTCCATAACAGAATCTACAAAGGTCACCCAAGTGGGTTCTCTCACGAACGACATAGATTCATCCATGATTTACCTCTCCTAGTAACATTCCCACCATGATCTGACATGGGGAAGGGATTTAAGAAGCGTATATGTGATCTTTTCACTCTCAATTTTTTTTTTGGATAGAGAAATAACCTTCTAGTATATTCAACCATTTTTCTAAAGCATCTGCAACTATCTAGCCTCCAAATAAGGGGATATAAAATTTGAATTGTACCTTGAAGGGTGCCTCACCTACGAAATGGATGCTTTTCGAAGATGCTTTAGCCTCCATTTATAGTCATCGAAGAATTTGAGCAAAGATTTCCATCATGTTGTTCCTCTGTCGCACGAGGGATTCCTCAAGCAATGTCTGGAAAGGATATATTGCTTCGTCATTTCTCTCTTATTCTTCCATGGGAGGTCATTTGGGATACCCACCAAGATCATTGGAAAATGTGGATGGCCACCAAGATCCACCTGGATCATTCCTCCCCTGTTAGAAAACATTGGTCCCCATTGCATCAAGTTCCCTTGGGAGATGGGGAAAATTTTGTTGAATATGAACCTTGGTGAGTTGTTTTCCTTGCTGAAGTATCTGTCTTGGTTGTACTTTACCTATGGAGGGATTTTATGGACCTATTGGTGGAGGGGCTAGATCCGTTCAACATATCTAAAAACATAATATTCCTTGGTTTGAGTGTGGGAGGACTATGTCGGTAAATATGTAGCAATAAGAGATACTATATCAATGGGGGATAATGTTTGGAACCCCAAGCACACCTGGAAAGGTCAATGGCCAATAGAGCTATAATGAACATATGGAAATTTCTCATTCTTTGTAAGGGAGTATCTATAGATTGGAAGATTTGGTAAGGTAGCACCGAGCACCAAGTCAATGGAATGAGAGACGTATTAGTGTAGAGGAACACCCAGAGGTGAAGAATAAATATTTGTGTCCTCTTCTACAATCTTGTTGACCTGCTTTTGCTGGATAGAAAGGTCTTGGGCTAAGGATATAGTCATTGTAGTGAACTTCTGTTCATATTCTATCTAGATCATTAAGAGGGAAAAATGTGTGGCCTGAGATATTTCTTTGTGGAATTGTTTTGTTGATATCATTGAAGTGGCAGTAGTGAGACCTACCTCTGATACCCAATAGTGTTGGCCTCCTAGAGTAACAATGAAACTGCAAGGTTGAGACTCATAGATAACATGGAATTTCCACATATATGGTTTTCCTATTAGAACATCACAAAATTCAAGTTGGGAAACATCACAGAGTACCTCATCCTTGAAGGAATTGATGCCATAGGACATGCATCATTGTTGGCTAACATGAATATCTTGTCCCTCGCTCAACCATCCATTGGTGTATGGTTGGGGGTGTGGCATCGTTGGAAGCTTAAATATCTTGATAACCTTGACTGAGATAGGGTTCTTTTGATTTCTGCTATCAACAGTGAAAATAAGTGGGCTCCCCTTTACCCACATCTGCAAGTGGAATAGGTTCTCCCTCTCTCAAGCTCCTTTGGCTCTTTTAGTTATATTTTTTTGTCCATGATGGTAGGAGTGGGTTCTGTATCAATGATATATTTCAATTTATTATGCTCTGGATCAAAGTCAAAGTCATGTTCTGATTCAGTTTCCTTGAGCTCGACCACTAATGAATGTTTCGAGCGACATTCATCAATGTTGTGCCAGGGTACTTTGTGGAACTCACACCACTTTCTAGTGTCTTTCTTAGATTTCCCATTACACTTATTTGCCTAGATATTGGATTGTATCTCTTGAGGTAGGCCTTCCTCGCTTTGTTCTTTGTTCTATGAGTTAGGGTTTCCTTTTCCATGCTTCTCTTGTGGCGTATTTTTAAACTTGAACTCCCACTTACTTCGCTGCTTAAATTTGTGCTCGATATTGATTGATTATCGATATCATCTCCCAGTGAGAAGATTTCCAAAAAATACATCTCTCTCTGGATGTATCTTTTCATACCAGTACGCTACCTCGAACCTAAGTGTCGCTCAGAGTCTTTGATACCTAGATTTGAGCGAAATGTATGAAATATGTTAGTGTACTTTGGCACCATATGATCTCTTTTCTGATGTAGAGTCATCCATCTCATGTATTTTTCATCATAGTTTCCAAAATGATATAAATCCTCCTTGAGGGCATCTACAAATGTATCCCAAGTGGGTTCTCTACTGAACAAAATAGATTCATTTGCAGTGTATCTCTCCCAATAACCTCCCCACCAAGCTCTAACATGGGGAAGGTACTTAAGGAGCATGGAGGGGGTATTTTCACTACCGGAAAAAAAAAAATTTGGACAAAGTAATAACATTCTAGCAGATTGAAACTTTTTTATAGAGCATATGCATCTATCTGGATTTCATATAATGGGATATCAAAATTGATTTGTACCTTGAAGGGTGTCATACCTCCAAAATGGTTGTTTTTCCAAAATGCCTCGACCACCATCAATAATTGTTGAAGGATTTGAGCGAAGTTTTTTGTCATATCGTTACTCTATCGCATGAGGGTTTCCTCGAGGAATGTCTTGAAAATATCTCTTTCTCTGTCATTTATCTTTTCTTCCACCATGGGAGGTCACTTGGGATGGCGAGAGTGGTTGTCCTAAAGCAAAACTAGTTTGAGAACCAACTCTCTATACCCTGCCCTCATCGAGAAATTTCTTTGAGAAATGACAAGGAGCATACCACTATGATACCACTAATTTGGATTATGCTGAGAACAAAATGATAAAAAAACAAAAATATACCAGAGAGCACAAAAGTACAGTGAAACCCAACTTCTATTAACGAATAAAATAACAGATCAATATAGAACACAAACTGGCTAGAATGGGGTAGCTTATCTCTGAAAAGAAAGAGATGTTGGCTATGCTTCATTCACAACAAGGTTTACATCACACTCCATTGCATTCTTAAAGGGCCTCCTTCACCTCAATTATATATGATATATTGAGAGGAGAATAATTCTCATGATGCATGTGGGATAAATTGGTATAAGTTTACAAAATTCCACAGGCTTGTAAAACAATAGGAATTCCTAGAAAGTCACCCATCCCAGTACTATTATATCTTGAGCATGCTTAACTACGGAGTTCTAATTGGATCCAATGAATTAACGCTATAATGAAGGCATGTACGTAGGACCACTAAGAAATCATTACATGATGCCTATAAATAACAAATGGAGATGACATTATATTACATTCCCCATCAAAAGGGTGAATATAATGGTTTATCAAAACGAAAATCTTGGAAATGTTGATTCAGAGGAAAAGGTGGACGACCACCGAGATCCACCTAGATCATGTACAAGCCAAGTTTTTGGTTACTTGGCTTGCTAGTGCTGCAATGAATGTAGCCTCTAAAACACTTTTCCACTTGCTCTTGCATCTTTGGAAAATACACATACCACTACAGATTATCCATTGTCTTTCTAATGCCAAAATACCCAACAACCCTAGAAGTGTGTGCTCCTCTCATCAATTGAACTCTTCTACCCCAGGGTATGCATAGTTTTTCTAGTTTGTACAACAACCCACATTGGAGGTGGTATTAATTTCCTTCCATGACAACAACCAACCTCTCCTTTAAATACTTGTAGACTCCTCTAAATTATTCATCTCCCTCATAATATTCACTCTGAATTGCAGGAGTGAAATGTTCAAGCTTCCTTATCATTCCAATTGATAAAATATTCTTCAATGGTGGTCAAGAGAGAATGACTTATAGTCTATTCATGTCTCCTTTCTTTTAGTTAATCAATAAATGAAATTTCTACAAGATACCTAACCACCTGTAATGCCTCACCTGTTGCATATTCCTTTGACTTTGTAGATATTGAAGGGGATGATTGTCTGTGTGTATGATAGTCACATTTCCCAAGATGTAATGCTTCCACTTCTTCACTTATTATACAATCACAAATAGCTCCTTATAATACATGGGGTAGTAAAGTATTTCTCCATGAAAAAACTATGATTGGTAGCACACATGCCTTCTTCCTTGCATGATTACTAATCCTAATGCATATCCACTAGAATCAATCTCTATCCCAAAAGGTTCCTACAAATTCAGCATGTCTAAGATTGGAGCATCATTGATTTTCTTCTTCAGGTCTTCAAATTCTATTTTTTATGTCTTACCCCAATGAAACCTCTTTTCTTTAGAAATCACAACATATAATGGTGTTTATACTCTAGATAAGTTTACAATGAATTTCCTCAAATATTGAGCTACTCCCATGAAACTCCTAACCTTTGTCACATTGGTGGGAATAGGACATTGGGTGATGATTTCAATATTCTATATCTATGACCTCAACTCTCCTCCTTCAATCATGTTTCCAAGATATTGCAAGGAGGACTTTCCAAACTCACACTTCAAAAAGTTGGCAATCAAATGAGTCTTCCTCAAGGTCTCTAGTAGTTGTGTCACATGTGAGAGGTGCTCTTGCTAAGTGTTTCTCAATATTAGTATGTCATCCATATATACTATTACAAAAGAGTCAATGAAGGGGCATAACATGTCATTCATTAGTCTCATAAACGTTGTAGGTGCATTTCATAATCCAAAAAGAATTACTAACCACTTGTACAAACCTTGTCTTTTTTTGAACGTTGTCTTCCATATGTCTTCCACTTTCATACTCACTTGGTGGTATCCTAATTTGAGGTCTATCTTAGTGAAGACGTTTTCTTTTTTTAGTTCTTACAAGAAGTCATCAATCCTTGGCAAAGGATATCTATTCTTGATGATTATCTTATTTAGGGCACGATAGTCAATGCACATTCTCTATATTATTTCCTTGGCACCATGATGATGGGTGAACCGCATGGTGATGTACTGGGTTTGATGACTCCCTACTCCACAAATGTTGTATTTGATTCTTTAATTCATCTTCTTCAATGAAAAACTATATATATAATCCAATTTTAGGTAGTGGTAACTCCAGAAACAACTGCGTCTCGTATTCAAGCCACATTCAACCTCTCTTTTGGGTGGCATTCCCAAAGGCTCTTGAAAAAATTCCTTGTAGGATTCAATATGTTGTTGTAGTTTTTTATGTTGCTCGCCACTACATCCTTCCAAGAATGCCTTCATCTCAAACTCACTACCTTCCTTCTCTCAAGAACAACAAGACAAAATTATTTGTACTTCCCATGATTCTTCTTTCCCGGTGAGCACTAATCAGAGAGAGATTAGATTTTTCCTTGTGTGCATTTATGGAATAATATTTTCCATCCTTAAATAACCTATATTGGTTATCTCTCCTTCTTAAAATGACATTCCTCATGTACAAATATGAACATCCCAAGATGACTCCACATATGTCTAGTGGAACCACATATGTGACTACTTCATCCACATTTTGATTGATGGGAAACTTAAATTTGCACTATTTTCTCACTTTCAATTCCACATCTTTCCTTACCTAGACCATGGGTTATGGATGCATATCATCTTGAGTCTCTAGAAAAATATTCTTAACCAATTGTGTAGAGATCAATTTGGATTCTGAATCAGAATTGAACAAAAAATCCACCTTGTTCTACTTCATGTGGATTTTAATTCAGAAAATTTTGGTCATCACCTTCTCCTCGTAAATACAACTAACCAATGATACCTATTTATGAATATTAGTGAAATTAATATTCCCTTTTGAGTCAGAGGTTTTATCCACCCTGTTATCTCTCCAGGAGTCCTTCTCAGGTTGTAGCTTGAAGAAGTCTGGTAACTTAAAGTATGTTTTGGTTTTCTATGTATATTGGATCAAATGGGATAACTAAACAATTGGTTCACACTCAAGACACTTAAATATATATAACCAGATGAGACAATGCTTTCAAAAGTCAATAATTAGATAAATAACTGAACTGATGGGTGAAGAAAGACTATATTTATCAACCAGAACACCTATGTAATGTGTTGAATAAAGATAGTACAGATTACTATTAAATCAATGTTTATGAGTTGAGCAATGAGATGAAAGTCATTTGAAACTAGACAAACTTAGATAGCAGTAATCATCCAAAGTACAGGAGAAGAGAGAAAATGGCAATCTGACATTAACAGTGAAAGAAACTTGTGTATCTATATTATATGCAAAAGGTCTAGTACAATAGCAGTATGGTCTAGTCTCCAGACTCAAACCCTTAGTCTATAAAATTTACAGGCTTTATAGCCTTTACAATACTGTTCCAGATCCTAAAAGTATGGATCTGTTATGCTAAAAATAAAAATCATTACAACAGTTTTACAATATGTATGGATTAAACCCATTTCCAAAATTCGATTTGTCATTAGTCTTCTTGGTCTTTGATAGCTGCACTAATGATCTGTGTGTGATGAGACGACTGATATCTTCTTTCAACAGCTGGAGATAACTTTCAACACCTGTAGACAATTTTCAACGGAAATAGGATAACCATGAACCTATCCACCTTGTATGATGCCTCAAAACTATGAAACAATTTTCCCAAATGCATGTAGAAATTCATTTGAAATTTCCTTTAATCACTTGTCTTCAAAAAACTCTGTCTCAATCTCCAAATCTATCTTTCCTTTTCTTCTTCAGTTTCAACGTCTTACTGGCTGGGGACAGGTGGAATTAACCACCGAAATTCTTGGGATTCGATGGCTTATTTGCCCTGAAAAGTGTGAGTTAGTCGTCGAAAGTCCTGGGTTTGACAAAAAGAAAATACTTCAAAATTTGAGTTTTCCTCGCATTATTTGGAACACTCTTGATGTAGGTTTTCAGCTACTGCTAAAACCTAAAGATGAGAATGAATGCTTGGCTTTGTTGTCATCATTTTGATCTTATTCTTCAAAAATATGACAATCTTCCACAACTTGTGATTATGCTTCATTATCTTCCTCCTTTTCTTATTTTCCTTCACATGTATGAGTGCTAGCATTTCAACGGCTTCTCTGGTCTTGACAACATTTTTTGACAAGGCTTCATATTTGGCCTTGATAACCCTCTCTAACACCTCCTGCTCTGCCATCTTTTCTTTCATCTTTTGAATCTTTGCTGACTTGCTGATTTTCTTCTTGGTAGATGCTTCACCCTCATCAAAACTGGCAAACTCCTCAGTCTGTGGTGTTTCCTTCATGTCTGGTTCCATATTCTGATCACCTGGAGCTTCTTCTATAGATGGTTCATACCCAGAGTCTGAGTAAGGTAGGTTTAAAACATTTGTCTGTTTGGATGAAGCTTTCTCTGCAGCTTCATTGAAAACCAACTTCTTCTTTGCTCTCTCCTATTTGGAACTGGATACTGGTTCCTATGTTTGCATTGGAGTAATGGCTTTCCTTCTTCTTGAACTGCTCTAAGGTGTCAGAGACTTCTTCTTGTAATTCTTAGGTTGAGTCTCCAACTCAAATCCTCCACAAAAGAGGAGATACTCCCAGGTCTTCTCTCTCCTTACGAGCTCTTCCACAATTATCATCTTGATGAGGCCAAAATGGAACATAATGTTCTGGATCTTGTTTGGTTCATCTTGGACCTTATGAGACATTTTGATCAAGTTTCTGTGTAAGTAATATGGAAAATTGAGTGGAACTTTGTTTGTAAAATGATCCATCAGCTTGAAGTGATATAACATCACCCTGTCATATCTCCTCTCATAGGTTATGTAGACATGAATGGCCTTGAGAAGAATCTTCCACTTCTTCTCCATGTATGATGTAGGGATGTCCCTCTTCCAAATGATATCTTGAAACTCTGGTTTTATATATGGTCTGAACTCTATGTTTTTAGTGATGGTTGTCTTGAACCATCATTGTCCTTATCCTGGAATGTTTTTAGCATATTCTATGCTTGCTTCATCAATCTGCATCTCGAAGGGGGCAATTGTCACCTTGTGCCCACCATAGGTCTTTACAAAAGCCTTTGTGACACCCTGATGGTATCCATCCTGCAATTTCTGGACATATGTGAGGTAGCCTACATCTGATAACATCTGATGGATCTCTGGATGAGATTCCAGGTATTGGACATTATCCAATTCCTTCCTGAGAAGAGGACCACCTCTCTTTCGACCCATCTCAAATACGGTTAGCAAACACAATGACCTGTCAAAGCACCTAAAACAAAAAGATCTCACCAAATGGAGGAAATCTGAGGCGGTAAGGAAAAATCTTCTTGTTACAAAATGTAGAAAACCCATGTTTCTTATAGGAACTCATGCATCCACTAATTTGAATTTGGAATGATTACCCTGATACCTATGGTGACAAAGATTTGGAGAAAATCGGGTAATTGAAATCATTACTGGGCGATTTATTTAAAAAGACAGAGGGTTCAGACCTTTTCCACGAGGACTAGAGTCAAAACTAAATGATTGTCTTCAAATCAGGGGCTAATATCGTCTAATCGTGCCAAATCTCACATCAAAATGGTCATCATAACTTGAAAACACCTGTACCTTTTCCACATTTCGAGTTGTTCAAACGTGTTGGCGAAATTCTTGGCCTGCACTTTCGATGGTGAAGTGTGCTTCTAATATGCCTTGTAAGCCTCCGGAAGTACCTACTCTCGGTGGCTTACCTCATACTTGAAAAAAATAGTTAGCCGTCGAAAAGTATTTTTTGATTTTTTAACATAAATAATGACAACTCCCTTTGTTTCTTTGGAATTTATGACTTATTCCCTATACTTGGAACTCTAGACCTCAAAAATTTAAATGTGACCTTTTATCATGACCATGCTATCACCTAAGACTCAAATAAAACTATCAGGTTTATTTTAGGAGATAACACACCCATTCCTCAACATCCAATGATATTAATTCTTTCTTTTTCCTTTTCTAAAACTATTTGGGGCACTTCTCAAGGTGCAATTTCCAATAGTTCTCCTTAGTATGTCCCTTTCAATCACATCCTTTACATTGTTGGATGGAAGGTATTTATTTTTTTTTTGCTTCCATGATCTTATTCTCATTCCACTTCTTTTTCCCCCCTCTTTCTCTATTCCTATTGTGGTTCTACTTGCTTGTGATCAGTTTGTGGCTTCCACTTATCTCCCTCAAGGTACTGTGATTGAATACTAGCCTCATCAATTGCATTTGGTCTAAATAACATTAGTTATTTATGAATATGAGGAAACAATGCCCCCAAATACATGACTAACATATTTGGACTTTTGAGACAGACTTTGATTTGAATTTATCTCTTCCTGAACTCTGTTGTGAACTCCTAACTAATTTTCCTTATCTTCATCTTAAGTAATTCCATAATATTTGTTGGTGTTCCTCATATACTATTGGATAAAATTAATATTTGATCATATCCTTTAACACCTCGCAATCAATCATTGGTGGCTCATTTCCTAGTTCTCTACTTACTGCATCACTCTCCCACCATGTCAAAGCATGGCCTTCAACCTTCAATCGAGGAAAATAAATATTTTTTTTTCTAGTTGCCTCATGCATGTTGAAGTATACTTCCATATGTTGTAGCCATTAGTTAATTGTGATACCATCCACTTCCCTGGTATATGGCTTGATTTACATCTTGGCCTTCACATGGAAAGGTGTTTATGTTTTAGTAGCATTGGACAGGTACTTCGACGTCAATTTGTGTCTACACGTGGGAGTCATCCTTAATGCCTCTACACCTTAGGAAATTCAATTTATAAGTTAATTAATAAATTGAATGTACTTTTGTAACTAATGTGAGTTTAATTTAATTAAATGCATAAGTACTTGGAATTAATAATTAAATTAAATCCTAGCCATTAGATCTAAAGTGAAGGTGAGATTTAATCTCATCACTTGATCACTTCAAAGATCAAGGGTTTTGGATTTAAGATAAAATCAATGTTATAAAAGGAATCATAGGTGAGGGGAGTAGACACACACAGGATGAGTGAGTGATATCTCATTGATTTGGTGGAGAAGGACTTCCATCCAAGTGTGTAGGGGAAGGGGTTGAGGAAATGAGCAAAGGGGAAGAAATGGAGATAGAAACCAGCCAACAAGGTCAAAGGATAGATATTTAGTTTTGATAGGCTAGGATATTTGTTTTTTTGTATATTCCTTAGGTGGGCCATTATCTGAGGATAAGAGCCTAGGTATTTATCTAATAAAAGAAACTCAAAATTGGGTTTTTCTTTAGGGTTTTTCTATGCGTAATTTAACTAGAAATATAATGTGCAATGTGTATGGTTTCCGTTTTTATTATTTCACTATAATTTCTGGTTAAATAACTCAGTCGTGCTTTTGTTTAGTAATTTTTGTAACAAGTTAATTTACAACAAGGGTTTACTTGGAATAAAATATCGGGTGTTGGGTTTAATAAATTAACAAAAGGTACCCATGTCTTGTTGTATCTGCACTCTCCCATCTCTCACTCAATATTACGCTCTGTCTCTAGCTTATTTTCTTCCTTCTTGGGGCCTTCATGACAATCTTCGATTGATGACATTTCCTTTCCCTTTATTGCCAAAATTTGTGACACCATTGATATCAATGTAGCAAAAATATACTCAAACTGATCCAACCTAACCTTGGTATATTCTTCCTCTTCTCCTTCATAATGTTCCCCTGAAATTATTGATTCTCGACTTCACTCTATCCCTTACAAAAAATCTTGTGAATTTTCCACTTCTTTTGTACTCACAACGAGTACTTACCATATAGGTCTCACTAAATGCATTCAAACTTTTTATCTAATACCATATGATTTGTAAATGGGAGGATTATATCATATCTGACTCACCAACACAGAAACCCCTGTAAGAATTGTAATATCTTCTCTCTTTTGATAACTAGAAGAGAATCGATCAACCGAGTCAGAAGTTGATTCGACCCAAGTAAAAATGAAGTCAACTACCTAAAAGTCGATATGGAAAATTGATTCATAAGAAATGAAATTTGAGTCGACCAAAGTAGGGTCAAAAGAAAGGAAATTCAATTTTACCAAAGTAAGGTCAAAAGAAATGAAATTCGATTCGACCAAATTCAGGTCGATCAAGGGAGCCAAACCTACAAAATAAAAACCTGGTCGAAATGTGGGTGGATTTGGTCGACTAGAAATTATTGTCAGTCGAATGAAGAAAAGGAAGACAACCAAATGGAAATCCTGGTCATAATGGTTTCACTCATGATTAAAAAAATAATTAAAAAGCGTAATCAATGACAAACCATGAAGAGAAAACCTTGGAAAGTTGAATTGGGAAACCAACAACTGAGGAGAAAGTATGAAGGGAGAATTTGATAGCCCACGATGTGTAAAAAAGGTTTGAGGGACATTTTTGGGAACCCAAAACACACAAAAATGCCCAAGGGTGATTTTGGTAATCGTACAACTAAAAACACCTAGAAGTTGATTTTAACATTCGACAACAAAGAAAAAACGTCTAGTGAAATTGATAGCAGACGAAATGGAAAAAACATGTATATGGTTCGTGGGTAGCGAATAATTACCAAACAACCCCATATATAAAAATATGATCCATCCATGATTTGTGGGAAAAGGAAAACACCTCGGAATGTTGAGGGTGTGCCCAAAAACTCTTAATACAATTTTAGAAACCCCCAAGGAAATAGAAATGGATCGGGAAGAAGGGAAGTTGATTTCCTACTTTAAAATCAATGTATGGGTAAGGTTAAAGAGATGTTATTTTGGATTACTAACCCATGGGAATTGTATTCATATAAGATGAGTTCAAATCATAACTAGAATCAAGTTCTCTTTTCTAAACAATACATAGACAACCATTAAAATTAAAATACACTCCATTAACCATTCATTAAGTTACAATGCAAACATTTCCACCCATAGATAACTAATTCAAATGTGACAAACAGACGCAAAACTCAAAAGTTACCTTGGAAACCCAAACAGGAAAACCAACATTCTTTTGGCTTTAACCAGAATTTTTATTATTCAACAATGGGAAAGTTACATGCTCTTTGGTTCATCTCTATGCTCCCCAATGACATATGGGAAGCCTCTTTACATCATTCACTACCAAAGAACCCCATTATCATTATGGGGAAACAAGATAAAGAAGCTTGAATTGATCTGGATGATAGTTGGAAGGTTAGGCATACCCAATGCTTTAGCTTCTCTCCAGTCTCTTTCTCCTTATTCTCTTTATTTGTTTGTATTTTCTCTCACATGGAAAGGTCCCATGAAAGTCTCATTATTTCTTTATGTGAAACAATATATTTCCTGACTTTCCATATATTACATACAAAATGGACATCAATCATGATGGCATGGGGCCCTTCATGCCAACAAGTCGACCTCCTTGTTCATCCATAGCCTTATACTTTGGTTGTGCTCATAATCTTAGAGCACGTGCGAATAGTCGATTGTTCTTCTCAGATCTAGTTCAAATCAAGAACATGGCTCTAACTTTTTCTCCTATGTACAAATCTAACTCTAGCTTGGATTTGGCTCTAGTTGTTGGCTTGTTCTTGCAATGTAGAAGTATGCTCACTAATTCTCATCTTAGAGAAATCCTTAGATACAAACTCTTCACTCAATATTCATTTCCATATTCAACACACAAGTCGCATCCATTCTCAAACTTGTGGATGATCTATCTCAACAGCTAATGAATGCTAAGTCAAATTTTTGTCTTCTTTGTAACATCCCTGACCATTCACCTCTTCCAGGAAACACTACCCAACAACCTTATATTTTCCCAACTAGCTCTGATACCGATTTGTGACGTTCCCAGGACATACATATATATATAACATGCATTTATAATGAATTTAAAACAAATAACATAGAATTATTGTTACCATACAGACTCTTGTGGAATTGAAAATATTTCATACATGCAACAGAACACATGATAACATTGCAATAATCACAGACATGCAAAACATACATAATTAAGCATAGAAATGATACTTATATTTTATCTGGAGAAAAAACCACCAACTGCGTGCAGACCTTACACGAACCTCCCAACCTTAGAACACACTGCTAATCACTCTTAGCAGTGGGTCACCCCCGATATGGGACTAAAATCTATCAGGCAAGGGATTCCTAGGCTAGGAAAGTCACAAAGTTTAAGAGGAAGGATTCTCTCCCAGGAGACACTTATGCCCACTCCTCATAGACTCTCATTCCCCACAGGTTTGTCCCACCCCAGGGGTATACACCTTCATTGTCACATAGTCCATTGGTTGCTCCACCTCCCTTCTGGGGCTTCAACAACATGCCAGACCAGAATTATCAGAGCTCTGTAGAAGCTACGGGACTCCCTCCAGGAGAAATTACTTCCTCAACACACTCTCTCACTTGGAGAGAGTTTCTCACAGGCCTGACAATATGCTTTTTCAATCCACAACAACCTCTCTCACCTGAAGAGAGAGTTTCTCACAGGCTTGATAACCTGCCTCTTCAACCACGGGCTTGATAAACCGCCTCTTCAAACCACAATAGAAAAGTCAGGTAACGCAAGTGATGACTCAGTAAATTACAGAGGTGCACGATGTCCACAGGTTTAGTAATGGCAGAATTGGTTGGTTGCGTGCTTTCTCAGTGTGTGAGTGAACACATGAGGAGAGACGGGGTAAACTGGTCTAGCATAGAGAAGATGGTGAGAGTGTGAGAGACAAACTTGTCTGTGCATGAACCTCCCTGCATGAGTGAGTGAGTGAGTGTCTCCCCCCTAAAAAAATAATTTCCCCCTTAATACTGCATGTGCCTGAGCCGACACATTTTTTCTCATCAAGCACATTCCTTTCCCTTTGGAAGTCACCTGTCCTCCCCAAGGAACTTAGGATCAAATCATATCCTTCTAGCCAACTTTTGGAATAATAATAAATTATTATTCTCTTGGAATTAAGCGCTTAGGCTTCACCCCTTTTCCAACCTCTCATCCCCCTCTCCCTTACCCAACCTAGTGGAGTTTAGTCCCCCTTTCTCTTTTATTGTGGTCGGTCTACATGCATCGATGTTTTTATATTAATGATATGAATATTTACATGTACAAAACATTGTCCTGGCCTTTAACACCTAGGCTCTCTGGCCTACTAACACATAATCTTTCCAGCTTATAATTTCTCAGCTCACCAGCCTACAAAACATGTTTACAATTCATAATACAACTGGGGATCGTCCTAGGGGTATTACAATCCCCTCCCCTTATTTTTTCACTGTCCTCGGTGCAACTTATTTACACAACATCAAAAAGATTTTCAAAATCTTTAAAAAGATGTGGGTATTCTGCCCACATAGCATCCTCATGCTCCCATGTCACGTCCTCAAGACCGTAATAGGTCCAATAGACCTTTACAATCCCTATGGCTCAATTACAGAGATGTTTTCTCTTTCGGTCCAATATGCACACCGAATGCACTTGTAAGACACCTTCTTCCTCCACCTGAATCACATTCCAATAAATAACATGATTAGCAACAGGTATATATTTCTTAAGAAATGAAGCATGAAACACATTATTTACATTCATGGATGAAGGCAATGAAAGCATATATGCAGCTGGTCCAATACTTTCTAGGATTTCAAATGGCCCACAATATCTGATTGCCAACTTGGAACATTTTTCCAGATTTAGGGAACTTTTGTTGACTTTCACTTTCAAGAAACCATGATCACCCACTTTAAACGCCTTGTGGGTTCTAGTCTTATCAACATAAATTTTCCTAATGTCTTGAGCATCCTTCAAATTCTGCTTAATCTTCAACATTTTCTTTTCCATTTCCTTGAGCAACTCTAGCCCAACCATAGCCCTATCAGCTGGGTTGTCCCATCTTATTCGTGTGTTGCACTTTCTTCCATAAAGTGCTTCAAACAGGCTCATCTTCAGTGATGCTTGATACCTATTGTTATAAGAAAATTCTACCAAGTGTAGATAATCCTCCCATTTAGATGATTTTTCCATCACATACATTCTTAACATATCTT